>CABHPP010113079.1:0-73223 GCA_902168425.1 Peromyscus attwateri
CTATTTACAGACTTTCTGTAATAACTAAATTTTTATGTGCATATTATGTCACTTAGAACAGTGGTTCTCATCCTGTAGGTCGCGACCCCTTTGGAGTCAAATGACCCTTTCACAGGGATCGCCTAACACTGCTAGAAAACATACATATTTACATTACAATTCCTAACAGTAGCAAAATTAGAGTTATGAAATAGCAACAAAAATGATTTTATGGTTGGTGGTCACCACATGAGGAAATGTATTAAAAGGCAACAGCATTAAGAAGGTTAAGAAACACTGATTTAGAAGAAAATATTTTTAAACTTATTCCTATTAAAGCTAATTGCCACATGGGGATGTCACATATCAGATCTGAGAACATAGGGTTAAAGGGAAAAGTTGGAATTTGTCATATTTAAGATCTAAACTTAGCATCTGAGGATGTGGGTATGGGTTATGCAGCCATAGGAGACACATTGAACAACAGAAGAAAAGTGGGCAAAAGCAGGAAGAAATATGGGCTTTTTACAGATACTAAGAACCATGTTCGTTGTAGGTATGTGCTGAGAAAATAAGGTCTCAACTGAAATGAATATATTGCTTCCTTAAGGAAGGGACTGAAGACTTTGCTGTCTACTCTAATCCTCCAGCCCAAAGCTGCCTTCTCTCATCTGGAAAGCAAAACGGCTTGTGTCAGAAGCTGCCCCTGAACTACTGGATTCGCTGCTCCTTTTCACTCATCTCAGACTGCACGTGTGAAGTCCATCCTGTATTTTTGTGGAATAAAGCAGTTGTAGAAGTTTCTCTTAATCATCTTTTATTCCTAGTTGTACATTATCCATAGTATAAAAGTCTGCTCTATTCCATATATGTTATGATTCCGAACATATTGTTAGAATCCTAGGAAGGCTTCATCTGTTTCACTAGAGGTGGAGTTCATGATTATACTGGAAAGTCAGCTAACCTAGCAGGTAGTTAAGTCAGATGACACAGCAGCAGCCCACCATGTAACGCTGTTGCTAGCTAGAACTCTGATATCAAAACTAAAAGCTAAAAGAACATGCTCCTGATTGTCACGTCCGCCCTTCTAACGATTCCAAACATAAATCAGGTTAGTGAACTTGGAGTGTCCTTGATCTGCCCTGGCAACCTCACTGCTGAGCTTGGTAAAGCTCCCCCGAATGACTGGCCACAGGCAACTCTGGTTGAATTCAGTTTGTATTTATCGTCAGCAATGCACAACAGCCAGGATCTGCTCCATTCTCAGCTGCTCTGTAGTGTTCTTGCTGCCAGACTTTCTGTAATAACTAAATATTTATGTGCATATGCTTCTCCAACAATTAGTGTAAGTCTTCACTGTGAGTGTGTGTGTGTGTGTGTGTGTGTGAAGCATGGTTTACTTGTCCTTTGAAGGCTGCTTTTTTTTTTTTTTCGTCATATGGCTCGATTTTGGGAAGGCACTCAGTCAAATCTTTTGATTATCAATTTATGTCCTAATTTTTATCATTATTATAAAAAGCATGGTATGTAAAATGGAAATACTAATGATTCCCTTGCTTGTGGCATAAGGATTTTGTGAGGATCAAAGCAGGTATGACAAAGGAAATTACGCCAGTGGAGCTCAGCTATTACAGATGCATTAGATTAAGGAAGAAAAATTCAGTTAAAGTGGTCCCTTATTTTGCAGGATGCTTTGTTGCTTCTTGCTTTGGAGTTTCATCAAAACAAAGCAAGCGAGCAAACAAATTATGAATATTCAGTGCACTGCTTGGATCTGATTATATAAAACTGTAGCTTTTTTCTCTGAACTAAGCTAAGTTGCAACACAGGGACAAAGTCTGCAGGTCAGGAGATTGTAATGCAGATTAAAATATACAGACCAGAGGATTTATTTTGTATTCTATTTATTTGTGTATTTTACACAATAGGTTATTATGCTCTAAATATGATATCTTAAATACAATAGATAGAAGGAAACTACTTTACATTTTGTTCTGAGAGTTTGAATTCTTCCTCTGTATCATCACTGATAAGGATAAGTGTTTTTCTCTAAGACACAAACAAGAGCTTCCAGTCATGTATTCAAACTCTGCTGAGGTTCCCACACCAGGTCATGTTAGCATCCATTCAATTATACATATGCTTGTGAAACTGACGTTGGCAAAGTTACTGGGATAAATATGTCATGAGAACTAATATGGATAGGAAATGAAGATGGTAGTATGGATTCTGATTCCAGGGCCTAGGAGGCCATGCCATCCTCAGGAGATGAGTACATCCCAATATCTAATACTGAGGTTAAGCATGAAATGACCATGTACTTGATTTCTCATCTTATGACATAAATATTTATTAAGTTGCTTGGATTAACCCTCTTAATAAAGTGAACCATTAGGTGTTCCTCTATATCCAAGAATGCTCTGAAAATTCACTGACAGCATCGGGAACTAAGAATGATTGATGATCCCTGGCTCATTGCCATCAAACATGACTTCTGTATCAACAAGAACTCCATAGCTGATTAAATTTTCATGTTAATTCCTTTACTCCCTATTAAGGTTTTGAGATGTAAATTCTTTTACAATCTATTTAAATTAAAGACAGCATTTAATATATGTTCCTTACAACCCTCCCCCTGGGCAGAGTTATCTATGAACTTTCCATGTTAAATAAAGGAAATCATATCAACACCTCTGGTGTCTATGATCTCCCCCAAGTTATGAAACTTGAGTATGGTCAATAAAAACCCAGCTTCTTTTTAAGTGCCAACTGCTTAAATAAAATGGCAGGACCATCAAGCTTGTAACCATGAGGAGATCTTGAGCTCACAGGTGGTGGACAGGGAGTCTATTGTTTGGATTGTAGGAGAGGGTTACGCGGATGCTTAAGTGAGCACTGTTCACAGTACAGGGCACATGGAAGACAACGCATCTGCATACATGGTTCTTAACATAGGGGCCCCCTGCTCATTGTGAAACAGGAAACTCTTTAGATTTTACAGTTGGAGTTGGAGGAAGGGTATAGTGGGGGAAATTTGGTATTGTCCACAGCAATATACTCAGAACTCAATGCTGTTTTTTTTTTTTTTTCCAAATGTCCTGAAATTCATTTCCTATATATGAGTAAAGTTCAAAGCCATTTTCCTTTGATACTTAGCTGGAAAATCCCATACTCCTTCCTCCAGGGAGGGAGATAATATAGCTAAATTGTGCGTGTAGAGTGTCAGGGTTAACTCTCTGGAAATTTATGATGACACAAGGGTCCCTGTAGTGACTTTTATAAAACTGCAATAGGTAGTTCTATTCATGAAAAAGCCTTTAATTACAACCTTAAAATACCTTTATCATCCTGACAATGCTACTTAAGGTGATATTGAATGCTTTCTAAATAGATATTAAGAAGAATTTTAAAAATGCTCTGTGTGACTACGGTACATGTTTTTCTGTTCACACCATCACCCTCCACCCTTATACTTTGAATAGTTTCCTGTGCCTTCTGTGTATTGTATTAATATCTGTCACTTTCTCACACCTTTTATCTTTTATATCTCCGTCTTCGTGGCTCCTCCGTGGGCTGAACTTTAAATTATTTTTCCTTTTATTTTATGTACTCTGAGCTTTCTTTCTGATCTCCTGCCAGCATCTAATAACCTGTAATGTATTTGTTGTTCTTTGCAGACTTTTCTTTTGGTTGTGATCTTTTACTTTCTAACAATCTTTGTTAGCAATTTTACTTAATTTTTAATTCTTAATCCCTTTTATGCAAATGGTTGTACAATTGTTCTCTTGGTCTGCTTTGTCTCTGATCTTTCTTGAACAAATACTATATTACAGGTTTTTCTTCATTTTTTTTGTTCCTTCTTTTTTCTTGATATCTCTGAATGTGGCCTTTGCCCTGATTTTCCCGTTTCTAGACTTCTTCTGCTCTGCCATATCTCTTATTTTTGAGCTGGCAATTCTAGAGAATTCATTCTCTTACCCCTTTCTGTTTGCATCTCCACCCACTTTGGAATTAGTCCCCGGGGCGGGGTGGGGGGAATTGGTCACCCAGAAAGGCTATCTTCATTATTTTATTATTTAAAGGAGGATTGAACCACCATATCTGAACTTCTAAAACCTTATGATAAGCCAAGCCTGAGAGACAAACAGAGGGACAGGTCTCGAGGTTATGTGCGTGTATTTAGGGAAGAGCATCTGGTCACGTTAGGCTGCATTCTGCAGATCACTTATTCTATGCATAGTCTGCCGCTTTGTACATCAGCTCCAGAAAGCACCCCTTGCCTGGCAGGTTCCTGGCATCTTTATATTCTCTGTCTCCAATGGAGAATAAATTTCAGTTTTCTCATTCAGCTACTACAGTGCATACACCTGAAGGTATAAGCCAAGTTGGATTATGTGAAATATATGAGAATAGATAAGAACATCTTGCATTCAAATAAAGATATTTGCCATGTATATTTATCTTCTCAATGTAATAAAGTGACATAAAACTATTCTATACTATCATTTCCATAATAATATGGCCTTTAAATGTTTAACAGTAATGACCATTTTCTTCATAAAGTGTAAATTGTCAATTCAGGATGTGTCTACAAGTTTGAGCTGCTGATAGATTCTGGGGTGGTGAGGTTGGCCCTGCTGTTGTGGAATATGGGCACTGAGTAGCGGGGCAGGGGATTGTTCTCACTGGAGGTGAGGTACTGTGACATGTGAGGCAGAGCATCCTCTTACTGAGCGCAGCAATCTACATTCCTGCCTGAGTTATGGACTTTGGGTCATTAGGAGGAACCTGCTATTTCCTTCTCTTCTTCTAAGTTTGCTCATCCGTAAGATGAATTGTCTGTGCTCAGTGAGATCTGAAATTCCTTTCAGCCTCTTCTCCCTTGTCATAATGCTTCAAACACCACCATTAAACATTGATTTCTTTTGGTTTTTAAGGCTTTTAGGTTTTCAAGGGTTCCCATTAAAATGCATACCTTAAGGGAGGAATAACACTTTAGAGTGTTTTCAGCCCATATATTTGTTGAGGTCTTGACTGATATCCTCAGGGGCAGATGAGCTGGGAATAAGACATATGTTGATCGACCAGGCAAAGAGGGTGACTGGGATCTGGGAGAAGCACAAATCGGGGCAACAGGAAGAAGTGGTGCATGCACAAACAACAACAGCACACCATAACTACACAAAACAGCAACATCAACAGCAAAGGTGGTGTAAATGCTTGGTTAGGGAGGAAAAACGTATTTTCTCAACTCCTGAGTAAAACCAGGAAGAAAGCCATAACCTTTGAAACCAAAAGTCATAACCTGCATAACCCAATTTGTTTTTCATATGAAACACCTGGAGTTAAAAGAGAATGAACCTGGGAATAAGGCTGTAGAAACCATACTCTGTGTTAGTGTCTTCCTCTTTGGCCAGCTGGTTGCTGCTCATTTATTTAGAGTCATACTGCAAAGGGAAAGTTATTTCAGACTATCACACTAGGTCTTTACCAGTACTTATCAACAGTTTTCTCAGTTCCCAGAGAAAGATTCTGCAATTTAAATATTTAGTATTTTGACACAAACAGCACATAAATAACATGTCTCAGGGACAGGGGACATAGGTATGCACACACATACATGCTCTTATGGCCAAGAATAATACTACGAAACAGTATACAAGTTCCTTATCCTTACTTCTCACCAGAAAACCATTTTTTCTAAGCCCCTTTCAATTCAAACTGTACTAATCTTTTGCTTTGAAAGTCACTTCATGCTACTGACATGATCCTTTTTAGTATCCGTTCAATACCTAAAGATGGGCCTTCAAAACGGCTCATCAAGTGGAAGTGTTTCCTGTCAAGCCAGAGGACTGAGATTCTATCTTTAGGGTGTACAGGATAGAAGAAAAGAATCAAATCTCTTAAATTGTTCTCTGACTTCCACATGGGTGCCATGTTGTACAAACAAAAGAAAGAAAGAAATATAATTAAAAAAAAAAAAAACCTTAAGCCAGGCGGTGGTGGCGCACACCTTAAATCCCAGCACTTGGGAGGCAGAAACAGGCGAATCTCTGTGAGTTCAAGGCCAGTCTGGGCTACAGAGTGAGTTCCAGGAAAGGCGCAAAGCTACACAGAGAAACCCTGTCTCGAAAAACCAAAAAAAAAAAAAAAAAAAACCTTAAAGATGCATTTTTACAAGCACTCATACCACATTTACTTATTAACTATTCATTAACATAGACATTTCTGGAGCCAATATTTATAAAGTTATTTGCTTTCAATATCACCAGACAATATTAGAGAAATTATGTCACTTTTCTCAGACCAGTTTTCTATTACCTTGAAACAAAAGAGTTGTGCTAGAAAGTCCCTAAGATGCCCTTCAGCTCCAAAATAGCATGTCCGTGCCATGCCAAAACCTCCATTAATCTATTTGAAAAGCATTCAGAGCATATGGTGTGCCAAACACCATGTCAGACATTGTAAGTATGATTCTCAATTAGTAGCCCAATAGTAGGAAGTTGAGATCCCGAGGGAAAGCTCGCTGTAGAGCAGCATAGATTTATGTCAGTGTGCTGCTTCTTCACATACGGTCATTGCATATTGTCTATGTACCCTGCCTTGTGTCTATGGCATCTCAACCTGCCCATCACCCTGCTCATCTCATACCGTCATGCATTACTCTTCTTCTTCTCTCTCATTGACAGTGTTCTCCTGTATCTCCAGACAGCCTACATGCACCCAGCAACTAGTTTTCCTAGTTTCTTCTTTCGTACACACAGCCATATTTAGAGGTACATATAATTCCTTGACAGGATGCCCCATAACCTCATGTGCTTTAAGGGGCCTTGTGCTTTGAATTATATTTTTTTGTATAGTATTTTAAGAAAGATGGAGACAATAGAGGCTCTGGATTAGAGGAAGAGAGGAGGAAATAACAAGGTAATAGAGAATGTGATGAATGTGATATTTTCAGACTGCCTCTGTTCTTGTCAGCTCATTGTGCCTTTGAGCTACTTGAGACCAAGAGCCACAAATCAGATATACTCGTTGGCTAGATCCAATTCTATTAACACCTTGTTATTTGTACTGTTTGTCATTCCTCCAAGAAAATTTTTCTTCTCAGCTTCTTGACACATACTCTCCTGGCTAATCTAGCTTACCCATTACCTACGGTTCCTCAGTGTCCCCTGTGACAAGACCTGTGGTGATACTTCTCTGTTTTCCCCACTGCTACTACTTTTAAACCTTGTACAAATATAGCAAGCCACAAGCTTAGTGCTGAACTGGGTGTTCTATGGGCCTTTTAAATTCATATACCTAACATTCACACTTCGGTATTTCCTTCCTTGTATTCCTTGTTCATCTCTCCATTTCCAATCTAATTACTCAGACTAAATATTTTTTTTACAAAGCATCTTCATTTCTTGCTTTTACTGCTACATTTACCTTGCCAAGCCTATTGGCAAATACTATTTTCTCTACCTTAAAACGTATTCTAGACATATGATACTATTTTTACCTCTATATGCCTGCCATAATTTATTTGACTATTGCTGTGATAAAATTTTCTGATCAGAGCAACCTAAGAGAGAAAGGGCTCATTCTAGATCTAATAGAAGGTATACTCCATAACGTTTGGGAAGTCAATGAACAGGTTAAAACAGCTGGTTAAACTGCATAGACAATCATGAAGTAGACATCAGTGCATGGAAGGATGATATTGCTCAGCTCCCTTTCTCCATTTATGCTTTAGGATCCCAGCCAAAGAATGATACCACTCACAGTGGGTATGCTTTACTACCTCCATTAATGCAATCAAGATACTACCAACAAGCATGCCCAAAGGCCCACCTTTCATGTGATTCTAAATTCTGTCAACAATTACACTAACAATTACAGCTCTACCCTTGCCAACTTGACAACTAAACACATCACTTTAAAGGCATAACCTCATAGATAATCAACATCAGTGGCCTTTTCTCCATTGCTTGGAATGTCTTATCCCAGGTATTTTCAAGACTGTTTAGGTTTTTGATCAATTGCCTGTTCAGAAGGATTTTTCCTAATCACAGTTAGACGTGGCTCATGTCATTCCATGGAAATCACTTGTTCTATTCATTGACTTGATTTAGTAACATTCATCATGACTTAACACTATATCCTTATTTAATTTGTTATTATATCAGCTCCTCGCTAGGTCTAGACTCTATAATGGGGACAATTTTGCATCTGGAATAGTTCCAAGCATTAACATGCATAACACATATTTGTTAAATACTGAAGTAATGAGGCACTACATGGTTTTATTGGAGTTAAGAGGGAGGTCCTCAGATGGAGGAAGTAGCTGAGAGTACAGAATGAAAACTCTAAAAATAAGCTTTCCTCTATGAAATTTCCAATCTTATCGTTCTTCCCCTCATCAAAATCAGAAACAGACTCTCTTCATATACTCCCTTTCCCCATGGTTTACATGATAAGTTCCTTTTACTTAGAAATACTTACAAAGATCTTAGTGTATACCAGTAGTGACCATCTAAGACACAAATAACTCAGCAAGATGAGAACTCAGAGCAAATGTGTTATACATTGAACTGGACAAAGAGTTGCAGCAACTAACCCAAGTTAAGTAAAGAACTTGTATAAACCTTGTATAGAGATGAAGACCAAGTTAGGAAATAAAAGGTCTGGTTGGTTAGAATATAGATTTGGGGAGAAGCAAAATAAGAGAGAAATGAATCATGAACATAATTTTTATATCTCTGCTTTGGTTTGGTGGTGAGAAGACAATAGAAATGCTAAGTAGTCTTATATCAGATTTTTAATGTGGGAATATACTTTCAACAGAAACAGGGAACACATGAGATTTTTTTTGTCTGTGGTTGCCTTTCCTTCTGGTATTCAATAATACCAGTGAATTATTTTTTCTATACATTTTAGGGTGCTCATCATCACAAAGTCACCAGGTCATTCGAACTTATTGATTCATGATGGGTGGGAATATTTATTGGTATATGTTAAATACCCTGAAAATTTAGGTTACTCAAAATGAGAAGCTCAAAATGTTACTTATCATCATTGCAGGCAATCACAGTGTAGATTCTAGAGAGAGAATGGGTTTCTTTCACAGGGAACAGAGGGGAAAATGTTCAAATTATGACACAAGTCTAAGAGATACTGCAGTCTATTGGCATTGATAACACACTTGTAATGTGTTATATAAAGTAACTGAATCCGCCAAAATTACAAAGAAAATCATCTTGAACAAATGCATAAGGCTCATTGGCAGAAGCCTTGGTAGAAGAAGTTTACTCACTGAAGAGGTAATAAAAAAGGCAAGCAGAAAGTCTAGATGAAAGGGTCAGATGGAGTCATACCCATTATCTTTATAAATATGATTGAAAGTCTTCAGGTTCCTCAAAAAGAAGAGTGACGAGAATGAAATTTAAAGTAAAAGCAAAGCCTAACAGAGGGTTTTCCTTCATCTGCGTTATTTCCTCCCATTACCATTGTGTTTATTAATTTCTCAAGGAGTTTTGTATACTTTACAGTATAATTTCTGAAAGAATCCCCATCTGGAACGAAATACTGCAAACCACTGGAAATATTGAAAATGCATGCTTTCATAGAAGTGGTGGTTACACAATGAAATACACATATGAAAACAAATCAAACTACACATTTAGAGTGTGCATTTCAATAGAACTTAAAAATAGAGTCAAAGTGAGATTTGTAAGTCTATCCATACATTAAGGATATAGTTGGTTTGTATATCTTTTCTAGTGTGTGATGCTATGAATTGAACCCAGAACCCGGTGCAGGTGAAGCATAAACCACCACTGAGGTACAACCGAGACCCTCCATTTACATAGCCTGGTGATGATTCTGCTGCCCAAATGAGCTAAACCAGACAGGTCACCTCTAATGCTTACTCCTGTGTCTCTGGCTTCTTGCTAAAGAAGCCTATTCCTGTCTCTGCCCAACATATTCCTCCATAAGTTTGAGAAAGAACCCTGATGTAGCCAGGAGGTACTCCTTTCCATCTGCCTTAGCCTAGACCTTCAGCATTTATTCAGAGTTGGAAATATTCTTTTAACATCTCATAAACACCCCATTCTTTCTCTATGGCTGCTTTCTCTGTCACTGTTGATCATGGCCCTTATGAAAGTATGGTGAGGTGGCTGCTATGTGTAATTCTTCAAATGCCAGAAAGCACAGGCAGTCTCTAGGGCCCCTGTGTCCTACTATAAAGCATTTCCTATTCCATAACAGGTCTCCTGCTTTTCTACAAAAGGTTCAACTCTCTCTGGCTCTGGTCAGCTGAAGTCAGAGTATTATGTAGTTTGTGCTATGAAAGATTGAATAGAGAGTGGAGTCAAGGAGGAGCAGTAGAGGAGATGAACCAAGTTCCAAAACAGTGACTTTAATTGGTTTTGCCTGTCAAGACAGAGTCATGTAAAAGGATAGCTAAGGTAAGAATGAAGAGCACACTCCACATTGCTGAGACTAGCCCAGTAGCTGCTAATATTTCATGATTTGAATTACCTCAGACACTCTCAGAGACTCCCCAAGTTAAAACTTCATACTGTATAAGTGTTTGTGTGGCTTTATCTCGATTAATGAGGAGAATTTTATGGTAACTATAATACCAATGGGCCCCCAGGCAGTTCCAGAATGATGCATAAACTCTAATATGTAAACCAATTAAAACTAGCTCCTTTATCCCAATCAGATCTAGAAGAGGGATAAAACTGCACCATAAATGCATCAAATTTGACATCGTTGGCAAGAAAAGGTATAAATGCAACATTACAGCAGTGCTAATGAGGGAGTTCTTAAAAACATCTTAATGTTCCCCTTTTGTAGGATGATAATGGACTGAACTTGTGGTGGCTATAGACATAACTGCAGAGGAATCATGTAAGACACAGTGGAGTGAGTTGCAAAGTTTTGATTCTTTCTGTCAAGTGGTTCCAAAGTGCTCTTAAAATTGAATTTGGATTTACGCAATGGCTTTTCTAAGCTTTGTTCTTCACTGGACTATAGACTGTAGAAACATCACTCAGTACTTTGAGTACTATTTTCCCCACCTGTGAAATGGATTCAACAAGTGAAGCATTCTGTGGCATTCTTGTGTTAATTTCGTGGCTGTGATAAAGTACCCCCTGAAAAATGAAAGAATAACTTAATAAGAGAAAGTATATTTTACCTCAAAATTTCCATGACCATATGGATGTCCAGGCAGCAGAAACTGAAGGAACTTGTAGAGATATATGAATGCATGTTTGCTTATTAGTTCCATACTAGTACCACCTAGAATCCTCAGCCAGGGGAATGGTGCTGCCTATAGTGGACTTGGTCTTTCCACATCAGTTAACAAGGCAGTCCCCTACATACATGCCAACAGGCCAAGTTGATCTAGATGGTCCTTATTAAAACTCCCTTTTCAGGTGATTATAGGTTGTGTCAAGCTGATGACTAAAAACAACCACCACATATGGAAATCAAGGTGACCAATAGCTAGCTACTAGTTTCAGTCTGATACATCTCCCTTTAAACTTTCTGGTCATGGCACCCTGATTACATTTCCTTTATTTTGCTCTCTGAACATCCTTCCAAGTGACTGATTATTGTTTGGCCTTTCATGTTCTATTTTGAGCTCCATAAAGAATGAGTACTGATTTAAGCATCTTTGTTACCTCTTTGGTCAGTTTAGTGTCGGGTCCATGACAGATAAATTGAATATACTGAATTTTGAAAATTATCTTGTTAATCAGCTTTCCACAACTGTAACAAAAACATTTGAGAAAAACAATTTATATTTTTTTGACTCATTGCTTTAGAGCACACAGCACTGGATAACAATTGATTGAACATGTTGCTTTGGGAACTATAGTTAAAGCAGTACATCGTGTGAGGAAATGACGATGGAGCAAGTATTTTCCTCCTGGTAGAAGAATGAAAGAGGAAAAGAGGAAGGGTAATATCCTAGTACTTTCAATGGCATTCTCTCAGTGACAGAAGACCTCTTCCTAAGACTCATGTCTTAAATAGTCTACCACCTTTCTATATCACCAAATTCAGACAGACTAAGCCTTTCACAAATAGGGTCCTTGAAAGATGAGTTCAGATTTAAGTATATAAATGTCTAAATAACATGAGATAAGATGCTCATGGAGGTAGGAATGAAAGGTTGATTCCAAGGCTTCCCCACAGAAACTAATGGAGGTACATTGAAGGAAGCAACTAGACCATTATTCAGGATAGCTCACAGTTTTGATAAATGGTCATCAGGTCATTCTCCCCAGACATCCTGCTCCTCTTGATTCTGTGCATATCAGGAAATTTCAGAGTTACATATGGAAAAGCAGATCATCTGATTCTAGCATGAACTGTTTTTCATAGTCTAAGCTTTGCTAAGTGTGGCTTACTTTCACCAGTGCTCACAAGTGAGAAGTAAAGCATGCCACTTCTCAGGGAGAGGGCTAAGAATTTCTATTTATGTCATCTCACAGTATCCTTCAAAAATCCCAATCTGTGTGTTATCATTGCTACTTTATGGATGGGAATTAGATTTAGAGGCATTTAGCAAATTTCCCAAGCTCTCACAATCAGGAAGCTACAGAATTCTAACTCAAATTCTAGTTCAACAAATGTCAAAGCACATGCCTGAACTTTTCTTCATATCTTGTTGCTGCCTTAGAATAAATCCTGGGATAACTCTTACTGGAGAACAAAATCATCCTGGAAGTGTGTAGGAAATCTCATTCATCAATCTAAAGAATGCCAGTTTATCTTGAAGGCAATGTTGCATGGCAGGCTGAGCGATTTGATGAATATTTTACTCAATTGCATGGTAAATCTAGTGGCCAAGGATTGAGTCATCTCCTCATTTATAGTTCTCAAGTCTGTCAAGAAATTCATTCACTTTTACCTGCATAGTGGCATCATGATTCAGTATGTGAAAAGGAGCTGTGTCAGGTCTGATATGAATTAGATGATCTAAGCCTATCTGAGTATGTGGCTATAATGTGTTTCTCAATGCACAGGGCAAAGAAAGCTACTATAGAATCATGTGGGACACCAGGCAACGTAATAACATCACTCTGATCATATGTGGGAGGAGATAGGGCCTCCTAAGTCACTGGCTCCTATGAAATATTGTCTGAATTTGAGATAATCTGGTGGGAGCAGCATTACTCAAAAAATGTTTACTGAATATGGAGGCATATTCACCTTCACACTGGGTCCTGACACTGATGGCTCATCAGAATGCAGAACTTATTCAACTATAGCTAAGGAAGACAGAGGACCTTGGGGAAGGGGCTGGTAAGTCCCGAGCATGGTGTTGTGAGATATTGCAGGGTCTAGGAACCTTGGTTCTTCTATTTTCTGTAGGATGAATGCATTCAGTTCTTAAAACTATCCATTTTAGAATGCCCAAGGAGAAAGACAATCTATCAATCTCTTGCTGTTTATTCACACTGGACCCTTAGAGAGTTAGAAACTTAATTCCAGTCTTGAAGAAAGGAAATATTTGATGTCAGGTACAGCCAATAAGCATGTCAAATACAGCTACCTACTACTACCCTGAGAATCTAGGTGATGAGAAGTGTTTACTCTTCTACCTCTTCAGATGATAACAGAGGGTTTTTGTGTATTTGTTTTTTTTTTGAATTTATTTTATTTTATTTTACAATATAATTCAACTTTACAAATCAGCCATAGATTCCCCCATTCTCCCCCCCCCCCCCCGCCCCCTCCCCCCGGCCCACCCCCCCATTTCCATCTCCTCCAGGGCAAAGACTCCCCCGAGGATTGAGATCAACAGGCTCTAGTATGTAGCTCAGGCTGGCCTCAAACTCCTTACCTTCTTGCCACAAGTTCAGAGTGCTAGAGCTTTGCCAATACCTAAATGTTTTCAACTTTAAGTTTGTGTATCCTAGCCATTCATTTCGCACATATTGGACTACCTTTTGTTTTGGACATTGCTCTGAATAACAGAAACAGAGTGGAGAACTCAAAAGACAATGTTTTAAAAATTCTGACATATTGGTGAGAAAAATGTAGTTATTAAGCAAAGAAAATTTGAAAAATAGTGAGAAAATATTTTATTTTTATTTGATGTATCTGAGATGTGTTCAATAGTCACATTTTAAGTTTGTTTTTATTATTTTAGATTATGATATAACTATATATTTCCTCTTCTCTTTCTTGCCTCCAAGGTTTTCCATGTACTCCTCACCAAGTTTTCTTTCAAAGTCATAGCTTCTGTTTCTTAATTGTTTTTACATGTGTGCATATGTGTATTTAGAAATATTAAAATATAACCTTCTTGGTCCATATAATATTACCTGTATGTAAATGTTTCCAGGACTGAATATTTGGTAATAGAGAAACCAACTGGTATGCTCTTCACTGGGAAAGGCTGTTTCTCTCCATCTCAGCATCCCTTAGTTGCCTGTAGCTCTTTGTCTGGGGTTGAGGGTTCTTGGGCCTTCCCATGTCCATGTTAGCGTGGCTATTGGTATCATCCTTATTCAGGTCACATTTAGGCAACTATGTTAATAGTAATTCATGGGTGTAGCTTCTCTGATGTTTCTAAGAGACACACTCTCACAGTACAGTTCCTGATCCTCTGGTTCTTACAATCTTTCCTTTCCCTCTTCTGTAATGATTCCTGAGTCTTAGGTGCCAGACCTGTACAGGAGATATATCAGTTGGGACTGGGTTTTACAACTCTACCTTCTGATTGGTTGTGGTTTCTATAATGATCTAAGTTGCTAAAGAAGTTTCAATGAGGGATGAGAACTATACTTGTCTATGGGTATGGATAAATATTTAGAATATAGTTAGGGATTACATTGGTTTAGTAAAGTGGTAGTTGTAGATAATCTTCTAAGTTTCATGACTTCACTAGCCCCAGGTAACTGGCTAGAACTTCAGTATCAAGCATGTTTTCCCTCTTGTTGAGGACTGTCTTAAGTCCAACTAGAGAGCTGTTGGTTACTGCCAAGATATAAGTGCCACTATTGCATCCTTAGGGTATCATGTAATGCTGGTTGTTGTGGTGGTTCATGGATTTCATAGCCACGTGGGATTATTAGTTGCTTGTTTAGAAGCTTGAATGGCACTTTTTTAGGTACCACGAGAGCCAGTCCTCATGGAAGATTATTTCAGATAAAATCCAATTGAGTTTCTCTAGGCCCCGTTTCTGAAGTGTGTGGTGTCTTCAGGAGTGGGAACTCACCTCTGTGGAGCAACCAAGGGTAATATCAACAACCTATATAATGTTTTAGATGTCTCTTGGACAATCCTGACAGACAATTCAAAAGAGGCTTCTTGTTCTTGGGGCTGGGGTTATTGTTATACAGTCTATGTCTCTTTAGGTGAGATTTGTCAACCCAGATGAGAAATTTATCTATAAAATATATATGTATATTTATACCCTGACTAATCTGTATTATGAGCATTTTAAGTAGGCAGTCAATAGTATGATTCCTTATGAATCTTTCAGACATAGTTATTGTTATTTTAGCCTCCCTCCTGCCCATTTCTTTCTTTATATCCCTCACTCCTCTTTTAGAACTTGGAATGCATTGTTCTAGTCATTGCTGTCTTGCAGAGATTCCTCTGAGAAATCAGCTATTCTGATGGGTTTTACTCTATAATTGACTTGGGTTTGTTTGTTTGTTTTGTTTTGTTTTCTTGGATATTTCAATATACTTTCTTTGTCCTATATACTTAGTATTTTAACTATGATATGCATTTGGAATCTTCTTTTATATTCACTCTTCTGTGTGCTTCTTGTATCTGTATGGATGTGTCTATCCTTAGTTTGGGGAAGTTCTCTCCTATGATTTTATTGAAGATCTGGTCTATGCCATTGACCTATAATTCTTCTCCCTCATTCATTCCTATAAATCAAAATTTTGATCTTTTTATGGTGTCCCACAGTTCCTGTATGTTCCTTACCCATTTTTTTTTTTTTTAGTTTTTCACATTCTTTGATTATTTTGTCTAAATCTTCTGTTATATCTTTAAGTTTTCATGTTCTATCTCCGACTTGAAAATTCTGCTTGTAAGGCTTTCATTTGAGTTTTCTAGCTGGATTATTGAGTTTTTCAATTTCATATTTGTGTCAGCTCATGTCCTTTTCCAAGTTTCTATCTTTTTGTTGAATTCTGTTTTTAAATCTTGAATTGTCTTTGTCGTTTTCATCAACCTTATGTTTGTGTGTTCTTGGCTATCACTCATATATTTATTATCTTTAAATTCTTTCTCTTTTAGTTCATTGAGATGTTTCTTTGTGTCTTCCTTATACTTCTTGAATTATTTGATGAAGTTTACCTTTTTTTTTTAATTCAGTGTCCTGCACCTCATTTAGGTAATTGCCATTGACAACATTTATAAATAATTGATAGGTTTTTGAGGAGAGATACTGGCTTTATCTTTCATATTGGCTTTATTTTTGTGATGAGATTTGGAGGAGAAGGATGCACAGGATCTAGTTGGATGGAGAGGTTGGATATGGCATGAGAGGGGTCTGTATGTCAGGAGCAGGCAGGGCTGGTCCTGGAAGAAGCCTAAAGGTATCTTGTGAAGGCAGGGAGGCCAGACTAGGTGGAAGAATGGATGTGGGATCTGAGCTAAATCTAGGGTGTTGAGGAGGGTGTCTGGATGGGAGGATCAAGTGGGCTTATCGCACTAGACTCTGGAGAAAGGTGAGTAGTGACAACTTAAGTTACAAATTTCTAGTAAATACCAGTCACCTTCCAGAAGCCTTATGGATATATTCTAGAAGCTTTAGTGGCTTCTGCCTCTTTTTGAAATTATTTCCCTTATTTACAGAAACACTACAAAATGTTGGCACACCATCTATGATTCATTTCCTGACATTTAATTATTGTTCACTGAGTCATTTACCTGGAAAAGGGGATTTTAGGAAGGCTTTCTGATGATTCAGTTACTTCATTGATAATAGCAGAGTCCCTTAGTAAACGAAATGAAATGGAATATATACTTGGCAATTAGAGTAATGGAAATGACAAAAAACAAAAATATTTGTTGCCACAAGCTACCGATCACCTGTTCCAGTCAAGGTCAAGGACAGAAGAACAGAGCTGCTGCAACTTGTAATCTCTTTCCCATTTTCTGCCCTTTGTTCCTTTGTGTCCTCCCCTGTTCTAATATTTTCAGCAGAATTTTTATTTTATCCTGTTTTAAAAAATGATCTTTATCCTCTAGCCTACTACCTCATTTTCTTAACACATAGTATCATTAGTCTTTTTCTTTCCTTCTCTTTCTTTCTTTCTTTCTTTCTTTCTTTCTTTCTTTCTTTCTTTCTTATTTTTTCAAACTTTTTTTCATTTATCATTTTCTTTCTCCTACCCTTCCTGTACTATTTTTGATTACATATTCTTAACAAAGTACTTATGCTTTTATTTTCATTCCTTTTCTTAAATTTATTTAGTCCATTTTAAACTTTCTCATTATTTGATATTTTTGTTTCCTTGTAAATACAGTTTTAATCTTTTACTCTTCACCCCTGTGTCATTCCATTCCATGTTTAATTTCAGTATTTTCCTCTATCTGATATGGTTCCATGTTGCTCATGTTTGTAGTCATGTGCTTTCTCCTCAATGGGTCATGCTGTCTCTCAGCTGACCACTTAATAGTAGGCTGATAAATTACAGTATTCCAACATAAAACCAAAAGAAGAAACACAAACGGTAAAAGATATTCAACCTAGTAGATGACCAAGTCAAATCACAAAAACGTACACTTCAACATCAAAAAAGCATAATAATTCAAGTACTGAACTCAACTTTACCAAAACAGGTACCAAATGAAAATTTCAAACATTACTACTGAAAACAGTACTCAAAAGTATACAAATAAATTCAATCCAGGGCATGGAAAAATTTTTGCAGCATACAGGAAAATACCAGCAAGATACATAAAAAATAATCAGCAATATTGCTGAAAAACTTAGCAACATATTAAAATTTCAAGAAGGAAATTGACTGTTAATATAATATGGAAGAATACAAGACTCAATGAATGGAAAATATTCTAGAAAATAGGATCAATATTCTTGATTATGATAAGGCCTCAGATCCACTGAGTAAAAAGAAACTGAGATAAAGGCTAACATCATACACAATCTGTTCCTGAAATGATAGTAAAAGTTTCTCCAGGTCTAGAGAAAAGAGTGTATATCCAAACTCAAAAGGCATTTAGAAACCCCCATAGATGTGGCAAGAGAAAAAACTCAACATGACCTATTGTAATCAAGATGTCAAAAATACAAAACAAAGAAAAACAATAAAACTGTAATGGAAAACAAAGCATACCTACAAAGGCAAACATCTTATAATAATATCAGATATTTATCAGCAATTATAAAATGCAGGAAGGCATGGAATGATATTTTTCAAGCTCTGAAAGTAATTGATTTGTTAAACAAGATTCTGTCATCAGTAAAGAAAATCATTTTTTTGATAGAGGAAAAATACGTCTATTTCCAAACAAATATAAACCGAGGTATCTCATGGCCACCACACCCACACTGCAGAATAATACGCACACTTAACAGGATACTACACAATTTGTAGAATTGAGAGAGAGTCTCAATAGTTAGAGAATAGGAAAGGACAAGTTTCAGGAGTGAATAGATGAATAAAGGAGAACAAGGAAAGAGTCTACAAAGTCCAACACTGGAGACCACTCATTTTAATAGGGGAGAAAATAAAGAACAAATACTAAGCCAATGAATTTTAAAAAGTGAAGAAAATGACTCTCAATGTAAATAGCTTTACCTAACCAATAAGGAGATGCAAAGTGACTGACTAGACTGAAAATAAAAATCTATACTCAATGCTTTGATGTCTCCAAGAAGCCCACTTTGCTGCCAAAGACAACCACAGCATGAGAGTGTAAATGTCAACGTATCAAAGGAATAGGAATAGAAAAAAGCTATTCTAATACATGGCAAAGCACATTGCAAACCAAAATTAGTAAGGGGAGATAAAGGACACTGAAAATTAATAAATGGAACAATCCATCAAAAGATAATAATTGTAAAAACATATGCACTAAATGTTGGTGCTCCTAATTTAATTTTAAAATGCTAATGGGTGTGAAAGGTCATCCGGATTATGGCAAAAAAGCAGTGGGTTATCCCAATACTCCACTCTCACTTTTAGATAGCTCATGCAAATTGAAATTCAACCAAGAGTTTCCTGTAGTTTTTTTTTTTCTAGGCCTAAGATCCTATGACAAATTTCTCCTCCCCATATTAGCATGTCTATTAGATATTGTTATTATTTCAGTCTCATTTATTCAGTCATTTCTAGGAAAGACTGTTTTACAACAGACATCCTGATATTCTGGGTCTTAACACTCTTTCTGCCCTCCTCTTTTATGATGTTTCCTGAGCCACAGATTCAGAAACTGTGATGTTCATCTATCTGTTGGGGGCTGGGCTCCCTGGGAGCCATGGCAACCAGTGATTGCTGGGAAGAGAATTAGCCTATCCCACCGATGTAATCAAAAGATAAAGAGGCTATCAACTTGAGGGTGTAACTGGGAGGGACTGATGGGAGGGAAGGGAAGGGATAAATGTTGTAATTCTATTTCAATGAAAAAATATAAAAAGAAAGAAACAGTCCTTCAAAAAGAGAAATGAAATCAACAAAGAAACTTCAAAATAAGCTAGACTATAGGACAAATGGAATAACTAAATCTATAGAATATTCTCTCCATCATACAGAAGACACATTCTTCACAGCATACTATAGAAACCTTTCCATAAAATAGAATACACACTAGCATACAAAAAAAAATCCAATTATCCATTTAACTGTTAATTTCATAATTTAAATTTCCTCAAAAATTTAATAATAGTCCATTGTATAAACTTACCAAATTTCATAATCTATAAGTTGGTAGATATCTAGACTGTTTCCATTTCCTAGTTAGAACAGGTATATGCCCAGATAAGTAGGTATTACTATACTAGAATACAGAGACTTTGGGGTTTATGTCCTGGAGTGCTACCGCAAGTTTATATGGTACATCTATTTCTACCATTGAGGAACCTCAATTTTGATTCCCATTGTGAACTCATCAGTTTACACTCTCAGCAGCAGGGAAAAGAATTACCTTTCTATCTACATCCCTGCCTATGGTGGTTTGAAAGAAAATGCCCCCAAAAGGGAGTGGCACTATTAGGAGGTATGGACTTGTTGGAGTAGGCGCATCTTATTGGAGGAAGTGTGTTACCGTGGAGGTAGGCTTTGAGGTCTCATATATGTTCAAGATAATGCCCGGTATCATAGACCATTTTCTGTTGCCTGTAAGATGCAGGACTCTCAGCTACTTCTCCAGCACCATATCTGCCTGCATGCTGCCATGTCCCACTATGATAATAGACTGAACCTCTGAACTGTAAGCCAGCCACCCCAGTTAAATTAAATATTTTCTTTGTAAGAGTTGCTATTGTCATGGTGTCTCTTCAAGGCAATATAAACCCTAACTGAGAAACCAAGACACTGCCAGAACTTGTCTTATTTTTTTTTTATCTTGGTCATTGTAACTGTAGTAAGATGACACTTCGAAGTAGTTTTAGTTGGCTCTACTATGACAGCTGGAGACACTGACATTTAAAAAGACTAAGTCATTTGTATTTTGTCTTTTGAGAACTTTGTTTAGTTTTATATCCCTTTAAAAATTGGTCGTCTTATTGACACCTTCATTTATTTAATTTTTATATTTTTTTTTGCAGATACTAACTTTTAGTTGCATAGCTGAAAAAGAGTTTTTCCCATACTGTAGATTGTCTAATCACTCAAATGGTGGTTTCTTTTACTATTCAGAAGCTTCATTGTCTCAGATTCAATTTGTAAGTGTTTGGTCTTAATGGCTCAACTGCCAGGGTCCTGTTCAGAATTTCCTTTCCTGTGCTAATGAGTTCAAGTGTATTTCCCACCTTCCTCTCCATCAGAGTCTGGCTATCTTTTCTTACATACACTGAGGTCTTTGATGCAGTTGGAGTTGAGATTTATACAGGGCAAGAGATAAGGCTTTGCTTATTTTCTTCTACATGTTTTGTAGATGCAACTCAAACTGTTCCACAAACGTGAAAGGAAGAGAATCCTGACAAGCTCATTCTACAAAACAAGACTCTCTCTCTCTCTCTCTCTCTCTCTCTCTCTCTCTCTCTCTATATATATATATATATATATATATATATATATATATGGATATATATATGGATATATGGATATTCTGTTGTGAATTGTTTGGGAAATTAAATTACTAGAAACAACAAAATATCATAACTTACCAGAACATTTAGATTACAGTTAGGGCATTTCCAAGAAGACATTTCCTTTTTAAAAGGGAAAGAGTTTGCAAACAAGTAGGTCAAACACCAAAGAAGTAAATGTCTAGAGACAACAAAGACTCGGACAGAAATTAATGGCATTGAGAGAACACAGAATACAAACACACACACACACACACACACACACACACACACACACATATATACAATATACATATATGTGTATACAGTGTGTGTAAGCAATCAAAGAAGTGATTCTTCATAAAGATAAATAAGAATGAGAAACTCTAATGAAATGAACCAAAGAAAATAGAAATGAACCAAACTGCTAAAATTAGAATTGAATAGATATGAGTAAGGTACAATAGATTCATAAATCCAGAAGATCATCAAGAAGTACTTTGGAACTCATGTTCCAATAAGGTGGAATATCTAGAAAGAAATTCATAAATTTCTTTGCAAATACAACCTATCAAAATCCAAACACAAAGACATAAGCTACTTAAATGAATGAGTAACCAAGAATGACATTTTTATCAGCAATAAAATGTTTCCTGCAAAGAAAAGCCCAGGGCTGATTGGATAATTTCATAATATTAAGGAATTGCTAACACTCATGCAACTCATACTGTTTCAAAAACTTGAAAGGAAAAGATTCCCAGGAAGCCCATTCTACAAAGCCAGAAATATCCTGAGAGCAAAACCAGAGAAAGTGCAAACAAAAAAGAGAATAGTTTAACTATTTTCCTGATTAACATGATGTAAAACTTCTCAATAAAATCTTTGCAAATTCTATTCAAGAACACATTAAGAAGATCATGCACCATGGCCAAGTTCATTTCACCCCAGGGATACAAGGATAGCTCAAAATATGCAAATCAATAATGTAATACAGAACTCAGACTCAAGGATATAAACCACGTGATCATCTCAAGATGTAGGAAGGTTTCTTTCAGCATCATTTCATAATGAAAGGCTCTAAGAAACTAGACAAAGAAGAAACTTTCATCAATACTATATTTTGCCATATATTGCAAACCTGTTTCTAACATTGTAGTAAATAGTGACAGACTGAAAGAATGTCATCTAAAATCAGGAAAAAGACAAGATCACAATCATGCCAGGCAGTGACCACATAAGCCCTTAGTGACAGCACTTGGGAGGCAGAGGCAGGCTGATCTCTGAATTCAAGGCCAGCCTTGTATAAAGAGCTAGCTCTAGGACAGGCAGGAATAATACACAGAGAAACTGTCTCAAAAAACAAAAAACAGCAACAAAAAAGACAAAAGTGTCTGTTCTCCCTGATTTTATTCAAGGTAACGCTCAAAGCTTTAGAGCAGCAGTATAAGAGAAGAAGGAAAAGGGATACACACAGCAAAGAAAGAAGTGAGAAAATACTGCTTTTCAGGTGATGTGATCCTACAGTTAAAAGATCCTAATGAAGGAACAGAAAACTCTTCAACTTATAAGAACTTTCAGTAATATAGCAGGATAAAAACAATCAAGATACACAGAAAAGTAACTTTCTCATATACAAATAAAGAACTTGAAAAATATACAGGAAAAAATATATTCACCATAGCTTTGAAAAAATTATCTAAGCATAGTCCTAATGACAGATGTAAAAGACTGTTGCAATGGGGACTTTGAAACATTGAGGAAAGAATTCACGCCACCAGAAGATTTGAGACAACTATTGCACTTAGGGTATGTTCACAAAAAGGACTATGGTTCATCATACCACAGGCATATATGTTCACCTATTTACATTCACATAACCAAGAAATGACTCAGCCCAGCTGTTCATCGCTAGGTGAATGGATCAAGAAAATGTGTGTATACACAATGACATTATTTTTATCCATAAAGGAAAGTTAAATCACAATATTTTTAGGAAAATGGATGTAAACAGAGATCATTATTTTAAGAGAAATAATCCTGATGTGTGAAAAGAAATACTGAATGTTTTTTCTTATTTTCAGAATATATATATTTAATTTATATACATATATAGAGATATTAAATATATATTAATATATATTAAATAAGTGTGTATATGCGTGAGAGTGAGGAAGAGAAGAGAAGGAGATAGAGGGTGGGAGGGAGGCAGAGAGGTAGGAGATAGATAGATAGATAGATAGATAGATAGATAGATAGATAGAGATTTTAAAAAGAGGACTGTGACTGTTCTTAAAGGTAGATGGAACGGAGAAAAAGAAGTTGTTGAAAGCATGTGACATGAGAACAGAGGGATGCTATTTGAGAGGAGGGTGGCCAGCAAGGGGACCAATATAGGAAGGGAGCCAGTTAGGACGAAATAATACTCACGCATGAAAACACCATAATGAAGTCCAAATACTTTTTTTTTATATGTTTAGCTTAAACTTGTAATGAAAAAAGGTAAAGTGTAAAAAAGTGCACATTATATTTATAGAAAAAATACTTCCTTTTCCTTTTTAGTTGAAATAAAATAATACAAAACCTGACACAAGCCCTTCAAATATCTCAAAATTAGTTTATATGGTCGTGTTTCAAGGATTTGCATTCTATAGACTATCTGATAATTGCCCTTATTCCATTGAGATTTGAGATTACGATAGAAATTTATTCCAGCTTTTATCACTTATTACTATTTTTCAAAGCCTACTGAAGTCTCTCTACTACTGCCAAAAGAGCAGGTGCATTTTCTGGTACTTGATGGATAACCACCCAGCTCTTCAAGGTGAATGTAGAATATGTCAGAGTACCACCCCATTCTATCCACAACATCAAGTGTCTTCTGGCTGCGGTGATCACACCTTCATCTGCCTGGCTTTGTCCTTTTCTTTTCTCCATCCTTCCATTCTGGGCCCTGATAATAAAAACCTGACACAGATGCCACTTTACTGTATTGGGAGATACTTCTACAGAGTTTTAAGCCATTTTATTCCCCCTTTAGGGATGTGGCCAAGTAATTACATCTAGAAATCTATCAAGAGACACAGGAAGGAAGGTGATACACAAAAGTAAATCCTTGGGGCTGTAAATTAATTGTCATGTTTCTTTAAAGTCCTTTAAGGTTTGCTATTTGCTACAGTCCCTAACCTAATTCACAAGGCAACCCAAAGAGACCAAGACTCCTAATACCATTGATGCAGTGATTCATTCTTTTAGTTTAGCAGGTCTGTGTGAATCTAGGCCTCCCAAGGGCACTCATAAAGTACTAAATGAGACACACCTCCAAAGCTTTTTTGTAATGCCAATGGAGGGTTTGGGAACATCATCATTATCACCATTTCCATCTTCTTCATCATTACCAAGGAAAACAACAAAGGAAGAAAGTCTTGTTTTTAGAACCGACCCCATGATTGACTTTGCACACCATTCTCTACCTCTCTCATAAAAATGCGCCTGTCTGTTCCACATCCAGTTACACTCTGGTGTTTCTTCATAGCCCAGAACCAGTTAATCATGCTCTCATTACCCACAATTTGAAGAAGAGAAAAGTAAGAATGATTTAAGTTGAGGGACTTATAATCACACCACAAATTAAAGAAATTGTTGAGATACTTTACTTTTCTGATTCCGAGTTGCATTGCAATGAATAAATTTTTTATGAAAGAAGAAAAAGACAGGAAAGAGAATAGCTGACAAAAAAGAGCAATTGTATTCTTTTCTCAAAAACTTTTATGATTCACACATTGTTGTTTTCTAATCATATCAGCTTTTCTCTCCAAAGGATGAAAATTATCTCCAACATGTCACTTAAAAGGAAAACAGAAAAGCAATACATGCAAGGTCAGTGTTGAATGGAGTCGGAGAGACAATTGGCTGTCAATATCTCAGTCCTCTGCTACCTTATCATCCTTGGCTAAAGGCCTGGTTTTCCTGAGAGCACACAGAGCTAGTTATGGATTTAATGGTACAGGGAGACAAAACCGAAGTGTTCTGTAGAAAGTGAGCAGAAAATATATTTCTCTTGAAGAACATGCCCTCTGGGCTAAACCAGAGGAGGGGCTAAGTTCTTACAAGCTCCTGAAAAACTATTTGCCTTTGGAGTCCTAAGAGCCTGTTCAAGCCCCAGATGCACTCATTTTCACAGGTCCCATGTTAGATGCTATCTCCCAGAAGGGTTCATGCTATTAAATCATTCTACTCTTGGCTCTTTATTGCCCATGTATGAATAAAAGCAGCAATGAAAACTCGAGGTTCTATCTATCAGTGTCTGAATCTTAGAATAGCAAAAAGCAAAAAGAGGTACCAGGAACATTTCAAAGCCACTCTAGAAATGACACTCCTAAGGATACTAGGAGCAGATGGTGGGTATCAATTGTTTCTGGCATAAGAAATAGTTGAGCAGCATGTTACTTCACCCAGATAACATATGAAAAGACATGCTTTATTGTTCATGTTTCTATTATCAGTTGGCTTTATAGTCAAGTCAGTCAGCCTGGAATCCACAGAATCAAGGTTCTATATTAACTCATTGAATCATTGTATTTGGGAGAAAGAAGAGCTTCTGGAGATCATATAGTTGATCCAACTTGCATTTTTATGTAATTAAATTCCTTGTTGATTTTGCCATCACTCAACCAAAATTAACTGAGGACCTAGTTCACTGGAAACATTATTTTAGATACTTGATAGATGCATGAAGTGGATGGACTGGACATCATTGTGTTAGGTGCAGGAAGCCACTCAGAAAGAGAAATAGCTCATGCTTTCTCTCATATTAAGAATATATATTTATATACACATATGTGTGAGTGTGTGTGTGTGTGTGTGTGTGTGTGTAGAAAGATGATTATGGAGTGTTAGAAGGATCCTAAAAGTAGGGAAAGGAAAACAAGAGACAAAATTGGTAAGAAAATAAAAGACAAATATTACATGTCATCTGTCTTTCATATTCAGAACATGTGTGTGTATGTGTGTGTGTGTGTGTGTGTGTGTGTGTATGTGTGTTAAACATGAAATATATACAACTTGAATATAAGGGAAAAACAATGAAAAGGGAGGGAAAAAGGAGGATGATGGTGGCAAATTGGACCATAGTACAAGGACATACATACATACATAAAAAAAATTAAAAAAGAAACTCCTTATTTTGTATGGAGATAAACATTTAATTGAAAAATATACAAAATTGATGGGTGGTTATTTTTGAAGAGGAAGAGTAATACAGTGATAAAGGAGGGGAAACAAGAGGGTAGTAAGATTGAATGTGGTGGAAGTACACTATATACATGTATGATACAATACATTTTTGCATAATGATATATTAACAAATAAAAAATAATTCATGTCATATGTAGAATAAGTGAAATATGCAATTCACTACATTAAAATTTCAAAGCAAAGGAGAATGGAAGGGAACAGCATGTCTAACATGGAAAGAGGTCTTTCCAAACTTAAAATTCCATATCCTTTTTCTCAGGGATCATAGCTTCAGGTTGAGAAGTTTGTAGTCTCTTCCTATCTACACATCCATTAACTCAGAATTCTTCAGTATCTGCTCCAGTGGTAGTCACCAACCTCTAGTCACACAATTCCAGAGTTGGAATTAAATGTCTGAGTAGACATTTGTCCTTTCAGGGGGTGAAAAGAAGGTGATTATAACGGTAGAAAAATGAGACTCCAGAATGGCTCTGCTCTGTGGGTGGCCTCTAAGCTGCCCATGGCTTCAATCATTTGAACTGTATTTAGTCCTCATTGAGGTGGACTATGAATTTGAAGACAATATGAGAAGAAAAGAGGTTGATATTCATTTTTATGATTACATGACAAAATCTTGACATATCCATTGAGCTAAACTGAATGTAATCAAAACTGAAAAAAAAAATATCTAATAGAAAAAGCAGATAGAGAAGGCTTTTGGCATAAAATTTTTATTTAGAAAGTAGATGTGGGTGATGAGGAAAAGAAAATAACTGAAACTGCATAATGGCATTGAAAATAGGTAATGAAGAAAAGCAGTGCAGGGCAAGAGGGAGAGGCCGACACTGGAGCATGTGTCGGGCTCTATTTTTAAACAAAGTGCTCAGCCAGTCCTCACGAAATAATAAAACACTGTGAAAGAAAACGTTAGCCAAGGAGATACAGAGACGGCCCCGTAGTTCAGCACCTTACCTTTTGCAGAGGACCCTCGTTGAGTCCCAACACCCACATGGCAGCTCAGAATTACCTGTGACTCCAGTTCCAGGGGATCTGTCAATCTTTTCTTGCTGCTTGGAAATGCTGCACTCACATAGCACACATAAAGCGTGCAGCCTCACACACATACAAATAAATAAAGTAAGAAAGATAAATAATGTGGGGATTTATTAAGGCAACTCCACATAGTTAAAAAGGAGGTTTATTTTGGGGTAACTTACAGCCAGTAAAGGGGTTGGTTACAGGATCCGGGAGAGGTAAGGTACAGTCCAGCAGGGTTCTCTGGAGAACTCTGACTTGGTCTGTCTTGCAGCATACAGGATCATCAGAAACCAAGAGGGCTGGCACATCTGGATCTGGAGTCTTAAGGGCTCCTGTCTCGGCCCGTCCCAGGGGCCTGTCATAGGTAGGCAGGGCAGTTACCAGAAGCCTTACTAAGGGTAGTGCTTCCAGGTCAAAGCTGAAAGAGCTTCCCACTACAGATAAAGAAGCCTGGACTTTGTGAGGGAGAGAGAAAGGGTGGAAGCCCATGGGAAGGGTTGGAGGAAGGAAAGAGGGGGGGATAATATAATTCTATTTTGATTTAAAAAATTAAAAGTACATATTTGAAAATATATTTAACATAAAAATAATACCCTAAATCAATGGGGTTTTTGTTTATTTGCTTGTTTGTATTTAAGAAGTGAGGGGTTAGCGTATTGTTATGTAGGCCTGGAGAATTCCAGGCAGTGGAAAGACCCAAGGCAGGAACATGTTTGACTTGCTCAAAGAACAACTTGAAGGCAAGTGTTGCAGAAGCTGAATGAATGAGATGAAAGAGCAAGAAGTCACAAAGAAGGAACCCTCTCTTCCATGTAGCTCAGATCATCAGGACTTTTAATCTCATGACATTGACTTTATCTTTTGTTCTGAGTGAGGAATCACTGAGGTGTTCTGAGGAAAGTAATAACAAAACTCTGTACCTAGCTGTTGTGTGAATAGATCATAGAGCTCAAATATAACAGATAAGGGAAGCATTCATAAACTCCATGAGAGAGACTGTGATTGGTGAGAGGCTGGGACACACAGTAACTTTGGATACATCTGAAGATACAGAGAACATATTCCCTAAATCTGATGTGGATTATGAATTAAAGATGGGAATTGAGATGATCCCTCTAAGTTGGGTATTGTGGTGCATGCCTTTAATCCCAGTGCTCAGGAAACAGAAGCAGGCAGATCTCTATACATTTGAGGCCAATCCAGTCCACAGACTGAGTTCCAGGACAGCAAAGGCTACATTGCTATGACATTTGAGATGATGCCTTTGGTTTTAGGTCTGTAGGGTTATTGTGGAGCTGTTAACAATCAAGCTACAAAAAAAAAGCAATGTTGTATTAAAGATTGACACTCAAATCTGAACTTGATCTTATATTAGACATATTCATGTAGGTAGACAGATTTTTCCCCCAATGGTATCTCATGAAGACTCATCAAGTAAAATATGTGAGAGAGACACTGCTGTGGTTGTTGTGAGAAACATAGTAGATGCTTGTTCTTCACACACACATACTCCCTCCTCCTTTGGCTTTAGAGGTGTCTACCAACCATCCTGGATATCTCCAGAAGAGATCTGCAAAACCAACAATTTTCTTTGTTACCTTCACTCAAATGTCAAAACTTAGGTTTCCCATACTTACCCAGAGCAACCTGTTAACAATCATAATTCAGTTAGTGAGAGAATTTGGATATAAACTCTGGCCGCTTGCTGTCTGCTACACAGTTCATTGTTCTTCCAATATTCATCAGCAGTTTCATGCTGTGTCTGGAGGACTTGCTTGTTTCCTAACTTGGGCTTTTATGGAACAGTAACACTTATAAGTTCAATGAGAGTATTGGAAAGTTGTATTTTGCTCAAGTAAGAAGTTTAAACAGAAACAACATAATAAAAACTAAAGCTGAAATACACAAAGAGAACAACTAAAGTTATAAATAATGACCATGGTAACCATCATTTCTTCTAAACCATGGAACACTATGAAATCAAAGAAAAAAATTATCTGACAGTGAAGACAAGTCCTTCAGAAAAAAGGAATGGTAGAAATGAACTTGTCCTCATACTTACAAATTATTCTTATGTTTCTATGCCCCTGGTTTCCCTTAACTTCCTGTAGTTCTGCAAGACCATAAAAATTACAGCATGGAAAGTTTCGCCTGGAGAGTTTTCAAAGTCTGTTTTCTACTGAGGGGCAGGTGGGAAAAATTACGTGGCTGGGACATAGCTTTTTTTTACTCATGTGTATTTTTATTGTCATTATACCCATCCACTTTTTTCCAGAATATTACATTTATTACCACCTACAAGAAAAAGCAACTATATCTGTTGGCAAGGAAGGTGGCTGCTGAGGACAGAGTGTTTGACCTGGAGGTGAGACTGAATGATGTCTTATCCCCCATGAACTGAAAAGAACTCATTAATATTCTTCTTATCCAGACACTAAAATTTCTCCCAATCTCTTATGCTCAATAGTCATGACAAACTTTTATCATTCAACTCAATTTACTTGAGTTAAAAATATTAGACTGATATTATTTAATTATTTATTTGAGATGTAGATCAAAACTAGGGCTTCATAGATCCTATATAGTAGCATCCTACCAATGAACTATATCCTCAACTTTGGGTGTACTGAGTTGTCAGCCATTTGTTACATAACATGTAAGACAACAAGCCATCAGGGTTCAGTGCTGCCTAGAAACTCACCTTCTATCACATTAAACCATGCAATACCATATGAACCATTTGAGGTCACAGGAAGAGAAGAGCACATCACATACTGGTATGAGAGAAAGGGGATCACATCAGAGAAGGTTTTGGAGAGGATAGTAGATTTGCACCAGAATTTGAGGGACAACAGTTTAGACAGATACACCTCTAAGGACAGAGTGGTATTGGAGAAAAGGAGCTGAGAAAAGAAAAGGCATATGTGGGACCAAAAATGTTATGATTTGCTAGAGACTGAGTAGAGAGGAGCCAGTCCGTAGTGTGAAGGTGTTCCAGGAATGAAGAGAATTCTAGGTGCATCCTTTATATTTGCTGGTGACATTGATGCAACTAGGTTAATTTAGACAATATACTGTGGTGACAGGTGACATGTTGGTTTGGGGAGGATAGAATGACGATCAAAGCAGAGCTGGAATACTATTTAAAGGAATCTGGAGAAGGTGTGACATGATTGTGAGCTAAGCAGTTTGGGTAGAAAGGAGGTAATGGATTCAGGTGTATGAGCTTGCCAGCTTGAAGTTGCTGGGCAAGTTGACTAATACTATCTCTCTGGGACAGCCTCCATTCATGTGAAAACAGCAGTTTCTAGTTTGTAATAATAAAACACTCTAGGAAAATATGGGCAATCACCTTGAGGCTATATTCTAGAGTCACTGTGACAGGTAGTGAAAGCCATGTGCAGCTCGCCTCTAAGTCAGACTCCATAGACATTCTTAACAACAGTAATAAAAACAAGATGACCCTCTAGAAAGCCAGAAAGGTATTTGAACATGGGTTTTTACTAGTGCCACAAACTTTTCATCAGGCTTCCTGCTCTTGATTTTCAGGAAATGTGGCCAAGAGGGCTTGGCGTTTCACCCTTGCATTTAATGGCTGAAGCTGCATATTTGTTCAACAATATTGACTTTTGTCTTGAACTGTTTTATCTTTGTCTTTCTTTGAAATATTGGATCTAGAAATTCGAGACAAGTAATCTAAAGCTAGATTTGTATCAATTTCTGCATTTTATCTTCACACATGAGATGCCATGACTCTAATCTCCTAAGGCCAATGTCACATCAAGGCTGATTTCAGAGCAGTGTCCTGGCTTCAAAGCATATGCATTTTGCTTCACTGTTCTGGTTTCTTGGAGATTCCATCCTTGAAACTCTAAGCACTATGATACCAATTTTTTTTAGTAGTTTAATTCCTGATACACTAATTTCATTTTTAATCTCTTCTTTCTTTACCCCACACCATTTCTTGAAAATTCTTTATTTAATTAAATTCTCTTGGAATGGTTTTTCTTTTTCTTTTTTTTAATTAAGAAATATTTTTCATTCATTTTATACACTAATCAAAGATCCCCCTCTTCTCCCTCCGCCCACCCCCCAGCCCCTCCCCCCAATCCACTTCTCACTCTCCCCTATAAGAAGGCAAGGCCTCCCATGGGGAGGCATATCCAGTGGAGGCAAGTTCAAGCCCTTCCCCTGCCACAAGGCTACAGGAGGTGACCCTTCATAGGGAGTGGGCTCCAAAAAGCCCCCTCATGCACCAGGAATGGATTCTGATTCTATTGCCAGCGCCCCCCCCCCCCAAGCGGATCAAGCTACACAATTGTCTTGTCATGCAGAGGGTCTAGTCCAGTCCAATGCAGGCTCCACAGCCATTGATCCAACTTTCATAAGTTCCCACTAGTTTGGTTTGGTCATCTCTGCAGGTTTCCCCATCCTGATCTTGATGCACTTGCTCATAGAATCCCTCTTCTCTCTCTTTGCCTGGACTCCTGGAGCTCTGCTTAGTGTTTGGCTGTGGCTCTCTGCATCTATCTCCATCAGTCATTGGAGGAAAGCTCTGTGATGACAGTTAGAATATTTACCGATCTGATCACAAGGGCAAGCCAGTTCAGTTCAGGTACCCTCTCCACTATTTCTAGTAGTCCAAGCTGGGGTCATCCTTGGGGATTCCTGGCAACTTCCCTAGCAACAGGTTTCTCTTTATCCCCAAGATATCTCCCTCCATCATGGTATCTCTCTCATTGCTTTCCCACTCCATCCCTGTTCCAGCTCAACCATCCCATTCCTTTATGGTCTCATCCCCTATCCCCTACCCTCCATTGCCCACCCCAGTGGTTTTCTACCTTTTAGTTTTTATTGTTTGGCTTATTTTATTTCTATTATTATTACTATTATTATTGTACATGTGTGTGATGTGTGATGTGTATGGGGTGGAAGTCAGATAGTATTTTTATGGGCTTGGTTCTCTCCTTCTACCCTTAGATGTATTCTGGAGATTGAACTGAAGTTCTCAGGCCTGTGGGACAAGTGCTTTTACCTTCCAAGCCATCTTGTTGTCCCCTAGTTTTGAGATAAGGCAGCCTGTTTTTTTTTTCTCTAGCCCAAAAGTCATTTACTTACACAGTTAGTGATCCTTTATTACAGCTCCTGATGAGAGAAAGTCTTTCTGTATTCAGCCAATTTATTTAGTTGCCATATGGCATGTATGGTAGAGACCAGATTAAGAAAAAGTATTTCATGAGGAGGCTATGTTTGAGCACAGACCAAATGATGGGCCCAGGTCAGATAGCCAGAATTGGGATAAAGCATGGTAGACCAGGAGAATAGTTTGTGAGCTCTAATTAGGGCACAGTCTGATGGTGATTGAAAACCTTTCAGGCTAGTGTGGCTAGAAACTGGTAAGGAAGAACATTGGAAAAGAAAAGACTACAGAAAAAGAAGGCCTTAGCTTGTCTACAGCTTTGAAGAGCAGAATATGATTGTTTTGTTTGTTTTGATATTGAAGATGGAAACTGGACCTTTATGATTGTATGTACCTGTTTTTCCACTGAGAGACATCCATGGCTGCTGTGAGATCTCCACATTTTCATTTCATGATTAATTTAAAGACTGATAAGAGTTTGAAGCAAGAGATAAACCAGATCTTCACTTTGTGCATTTGTGTTCATATCTGTGGGTGGTAGTGTATGTTTGAGTGCAGATACATAAATGCACACATGTATGTATGAAGGTCAGAGGTCAATATTCCATGTCTTACTCAACAACTTCTCTTAGTTCATAGCATAGGGTCTGTCATAAAACCTGAAATTCACCAGTGAGACTGACTAGGCAGCATATCCTAGGAATCCTTCTGTCTCAAGAACACCGATGCTGAAATTATAAACAAAACCCATCACACTTGGCTTTTTTTATGCAAGAGATCAAACTTATGTCTTCATGCTTGCCCTGAGCAAGTAGTCTGCTGACTGAGCCATCTGCCTAGCCTCATCAACTATTTATTTTGAGAAATTCATTTATAAGTTCTTAGTGCAGAATGAATGGAGAAATGAGAATTAGGTGAAATTGTAGGGAGATCACACTAGCCTGGAGTTCTTTTAAGAGCTAATGGAGTAGCTGATGGGGGAGACTGAGTTCTAGAACCTCCAAATGTAGAATGTCAAGGACATAGGTCATGCTTTTGTTTTTATAAATGGTGCTTGCTGGAGATGTTCTAATAATATATTATTCTTCTTCCTTTTTTTTCTCATATATTGCCTTTTCTATATTTTATTCCCTCCTGCCTTGCCCCCTCTTTCTTCTGTTTCTTCTAATATCTTATAGATTCCTTTTGCACATAGAGTCTACTCATTATATATATAAAACTTGAAAGAGCTCATGGTATGTAGGTAATGCTTAAACAATCTTTTGAAGACACCAGTAGAATTTGGTGTGTTTATTTAATGTCTTGTATTATTTTGAATCTCTTTACTGTATCCACAATTAGAATTTCCATTTCTAACTTGTAATTTTAATTGTCTTTAGAGATGCATGCCTTTCTGAATACACCAAACAACAAGAACAAACCAGAAGAAAATTCATAGGAAAAAAAATACCATTGCAAATTCATAAAATAGTTTTCTGGACCAAAATTGAATTGTTATATGTAAAAAACATATCAGAACTATTTTTAAGGACACAAAAAATATGAATAAGAAATTTTAACAATCACATCCTTCTATGTTTTGAATGTGAGGAAACTGGAATTCAGGGACAAAGGCATTACTGTGGAATTAAGTTAGTCAACCAGAAATGGGAAAACTATGGCAAATATGTGTTCTGATTGCTGTCTATAACTTTATCCCATTTAGTCCACTCACTTTTTCTCTGATTAGTTCCTTCTTTGTTTTCTTTGAAATCTTTATCCTGACAAATGGCTACTAGCTTCCTCCTGTTATGATTCCTACTGCAACAAACAATATAAGCAATGCAGTGCCCCAGGAGCTGGCTAATGTTCCAGACTCACAGTTTACTTGATATTCTTTATCTTGAAACAAGTATTCCCACCCTAATCCCAAAGTTGTGTTTGTTCAGCCATAAATGACAATACAGAAGCCCATGAGGTGTTGCTTATCCAATCTGGTCTTATCTACTATTAAATAATAGTATTTATTAGTATTAGTATTAGTATTATTTAAAGGAAAAGATACCCACAGTTGCTTGTTATTCCTCATATTTCATGAGCTCATGGGAATACCATTTTTACAGCAAGTGAAAATTCAATCACACCAACTTAAATGCTTTTATTAAGTGTTTAGTGGATGGATTTTTTTCTCTTACTCAGGAAGTCCTGCTCACTTGTTACAGGATAATTTAATGTCCTTTGCTTATATTTGACACAAGGAAACTTGTTCTAACCTTCAAACTTGACCTTTTTACCATGCACTCCCAATTATAATCCAGAGCCATAGAAATGTGCAAGGCAAATATTCCTTTTACTTTAGCATATCTCAGACGTTTTCTTTATGAGAAGTATACCAATAATACAAACATGAAGATTCACATTTTGTTGGCTTGGCATCTTCATTATTTATACACACAAGCAGGAATTGCTATGGCCATCAGTTATGATGGGTGCATATTTCTGTAGGTAGTATATGTCAACCAAAAGCTACAGGTGGAAGTTACAGTGTTCATATATTTTAACTGAATCTAAGCTGGAAAGAGGAAGCGAAAAACCCTTGCAGCTGCTTGGTTTTGCTAGAATCATGAGTCTTTTGGTAGCTGTGGAAAAGAAAGAAACCATTTTTGTTATTCCAGGTGAGTTAGTCTGTAATCAAGCAGTTGGACTATAATATTTTTCTGCAAAACACTTTTGACCAAGTACTCAATCCAAGTGTGACTCAGATTTTGATGAAGACATTCAAAACATTCCTTCTCAGAGTACTTCTCCTAAGATAGCCTATCACATGCAATTTCTTTGTATCCAAAATATTTACCAAAAATGTGTGGTTTATCTGAGACATGGGACTTGTCATCTTATATGAGAACAGTGGAGTTGCTGATAGTAAACCACCTTCCTGGTATGGCAGCCAGTTGGTGTCTGCTGCCATTCTAAGAGGGATTTCAGAAAAGGAGTTCTACATTTCCTGTATAGGCACTATCCTGCCTGACATGCACCAGTGCTAATCATTAAGTAACCAGAGGAAAAAAGGTAGACTTTTCTTTTTTTTTAATTTATTTTATTTTATTTTACAATATAATTCAACTTTACATAGATTCCCCCTTTCTCCCTCCTCCCGGCCCGCCCCCCTCCCCCCGGCCCACCCCCCATTTCCATCTCCTCAAGGGCAAAGACTCCCCTGAGGATTGAGATCGACCTGGTGGACTCAGCCCAGGCAGGTCTAGTCCCCTCCTCCCAGGCTGAGCCTAGGGTCTCTACTAAGCCCCAGGTTTCAAACAGTCAATTCATGCTTTTCTTATAACAAAAATTAATCTAGACTTGTATGTGGGCCTCCACGTGGAATGCTTTTGAACTGAAAGAATGCTTGCTTTTTACTTTCTATAGATACAGCTGTTGACTGTGGTCATTTAAAAATATGTCTAGCAGAAGACATGTTCCTTGATGCTTCTTACTCCAGAGCTTTCAAACTCACAGAATCTCCAAATGCCCACTCTTCCAGAATTATCACAAGTGAGACTGAATCATGTCCTGGTAATATCTACTCAATTGGCTCAAGTTCTTTCTTCTCTGCATTCTCCAATTTCACATTTTCTCAACTCCACAATACGTACATAAGGCATTGGACCACATTTAAAAGAGATACTGAATGTTAACATGATGCTACTTGATTCTGTTTTTTATTTAATTTAAAATAGTTTTATTACAGCGGTAGGGAGATAGATAGTAATTTGCTTTCTACACATTTATGGGATCATGAACTGGAATCCACAGTACCCACACATCTATAACATCCTGATACAGTGAAAATGAAGAGATAAGAAGATCTCATGGGCTTTGATGGGCTAGCTTAGATTAACTGGTGCTTTTTAGGTCAGTGAAACATTATCTCATAAAAAAGTGGAGAGCAATAAAGGAAGACATCTGATATGAACTCTGCCCTTTCTGGATGTGCTTGTACATATGTGTCCACCTGCATACACATATGAACACACACACACATATAACACACACATCTATATATAAAAATCTCCACAAACATACTACACGACAAAAAATAAATTCTTTAATTAGAACATGAAGTATTAAAACCAAAAGGAGCTGAGTATATATAGGACATTAAAACAGCCAGCTCCACCCTTCCATGCCTGTGTTTCAGGAACAACATGTTGGAGTCAAACTCTTAAACTGAGAACTATGTTTTGGAATCAAATATATCCTTTTTATTTAAATAAGTATGGGTTGACACCTGCCAGGAAACCATGTAGGCTGCCCTTAGACCTCCTCCTCCCCCTCCTTTCTCTCTCTCTCTCTCTCTCTCTCTCTCTCTCTCTCTCTCTCTCTCTCTTTTCCCCCAGACCCAGTCTCCCAGTCTAGTCCCTAGCACTGCAATAGAACACCAGGTGCAGCCTTCCCTTACCCTTTTCTACATCTCCTGTAGATCCCACAAATCATCCTCTCCTAACCTCACTTTCTCAACTCTTTGCTTTGTCATAGATCCTAATTCTACCCAGCACCCTCTGACAACCCAAGGGCAGCTCCTCCCAGGGAAATAAGTAGGCTGAAGGCAGACCAACCCCTCTCCTACTGCTCCTGAGATCCAGTCCCCCCAGTTTGATCCCCAGCTTTGTATCTGGAAACCTGATGTGGTCTCCCTTCTCTGATCCCATCCCCAATGTACCACAAAGACCTTTTCTTCCAATATCCTTCCCCAAACTCATCCCTGTCACCCATTCTCCAATACCAGCAGGCATTCCCTGTGAACACACCAGCTTAACAGGCCAGAAAACAGGCAACACAGCCATCACATGCTTTGAAATACCAGAGAGGAAACAAAAACCAAGGAACAAAACACCCAACCAACAAAGATGAATCCACAAAGCAGCACCTTGACCTTTAGTCATTTCAAAACCAGATGCTTAGATGCCAGTGTAAAAACACAATCAACAGTAGCCAGAGTAAAATGTCTCCACCAGAGCCCAACTATCATGCTACAGCAGGTCATGAATTTTTTTTTTTTTTTTGGTTTTTTGAGACAGGGTTTCTCTGTGTAGCTTTGCGCCTTTCCTGGAGCTCACTTGGTAGCCCAGGCTGGCCTCGAACTCACAGAGATCCGCCTGCCTCTGCCTCCCAAGTGCTGGGATTAAAGGCGTGTGCCACCAATGCCCGGCTGTCATGACTATTTTAACATAGCCAAAACACAAGAAAAAGATCTTAAACCACTTTTATTAAAATGTTAGAGGTCCTAAAGAGGAAATGAATAAATCCCTTAAAGAAATCCAGGAAAGCTGAGTGGTTGTAGCATATGCCTTTAACCCCAGTGCTCAGGGGGCAGAGCCAGGCAGATCTCTGAATTTGAGGTCAGCCTGGTCTACAGAGCGAGATCCAGGATAGGCACCAAAACTTACACAAAGAAACCTTGTCTCAAAAACAAAAACAAAAACAAAAACAAAAAAACCCCAGCAAAAACAACAAAAGAAATCCAGGAAAATATAAACAGTGTAAGGAAATAAATAAAACTGATCATGACCTGAAAAGGGAATAGAATCAATAAAGAAAACCCAAACTGGGGGAATTCTGGAAATTAAAAATTTAGGAATCCAAACAGAAACTACAAAGGCAGGCTTCACTAAAAGAATAAAGGAGATGGAAGAGAGAAGCTCAGGCTTTGAAGATACAATAGAAAAAAATAGATACATCAGTCAGAGAACATGTTAAGTTTAAAGAATTCCTGACACAAAATGTCCTGGAAATCTGGGACACTGTGAAAAGACCAAACCTAAGAATAATAGGCTCAAGGAAGCAGAAGAAGATACTTGGCAGGCTATCAAAAGATAATTGTAGACGAACCAGGCGGATCTCTGTGAGTTCAAGGCCAGCCTGGGCTACCAAGTGAGTTCCAGGAAAGGCACAAAGCTACACAGAGAAACCCTGTCTCGAAAAACCAAAAAAAAAAAAAAAAAAAAAGATAAATGTAGACTCCACCCCAGCTACAAAACCTTTGACCTACAATCTCTCCTGCCTGCATAATATTCTAGTGCAATAGTGGCACAGAACTCATGGGAGTAGAAAATCATTGTCTGATTTGACATAAGGCCCACTCCACGAAACGTAACTCACACTCGATATTGTTGGGTAACCAAGAACTAGAGACTAGATAGCCCAGAGACCTAGGGTAAACTCAAATAATACTGGTCTAAAAAAATCAGTAAAATCATTCCTAATGATATTCTGCTATACTCATAGACCAGTACCTTATCCAGTCATCATCAGAGAGACTTCTTCAGTCAACAGATGGGAACAGATGCAGAGATCCACAGCCAGACATTAATGCTGAGAGAGAGTCTAAATTGGAGGTCTCCAAAAATTCCTCCGCTCAGAGCTCAGGGAATCCCACGAAAGAGGAGGTAGAAAGAATGTCAAAGTCAGAAGATGTAGCAGGGTCCTTGCTGTTGTTCCCTTTGGGGGCGGGGGCCAAGTAGGCGCAGAGTCAAACCACACAGAATCCAGGAGAATGTCCAAACAACAAGCTCAGTTTATTCAGGAAGAGGCAAGCCTTATACACCCTCCACCCCACCCTGGGGGGAGGTCTGATGAATATGCATCTGCTGGTGTGGCATGGCTGTCTCTCATTGGTCCAGGTCATCTCCAGATCATGTTTCAGCTGCTGTTGCTAAGACCATCAGGCAGACCCAGGCTGGCTCTCAGAAAGTGTCTGTTTTACTTGTTTGAGCCTTCTGGCCCTCAAGCCCGTTAGGGATGAGTCATCCCACAAGAAGGGATGGAGGGCTCCAGGAAAACAAGGCCCTCTGAATCACCTAAGCAAGACACACATGTGCTCACAGAGACTGAAGCAGCAAGCACAGGACATACACGGGTCTGCACCAGGTCCTCCGTGTAAATATTACAGCTATTAGCTTAGTGTTTTATGGGAATCTTGACTGTGAGAACAAGTGGGTCTCTGACTTTTGTGTCTGCTCTTGGGACTCTTTTCCTCCTGTTGAGTTGTCATGGCCAACTTCTATATGATAGTTTTCTTTCATCCTATTATATTTAATTAATGCTATGTTTTCTTTTATCCCTTAGAAGACTGTTCTTTTCTTATGAAAGGCAGAAGGACATACCAGGAATGAATACAAAGGGTAGTGGAGGCAGGGAAGAACTGGGAGGAGTAGAGAGAGAGGGGAAACTATAATCATGATCTATTGTATGAGAAAAGAATCTATTTTCAATAAATGAAAAAATTAAAAAATAAATAAGGAAGGGTTATTTGTAATTTGTTCAAGTCTTAAAAGGTTCTTAATATCTTCAGAAACTAGTGAGACTTCTTTCCTAATGGGATGAATGTGGACCTAATACATTCTTAATATGTAACTCACATTCCAACTGCAATTGAGTTTAGTATTTCTGAGATGATGTCTGACTGGACCATCTATAAACCAAGGGCAGAGTGTAATTTCAGCCTTGTCTTATCATGAAAGACCACACATTGAATGGAGAAATAGATGAGCCAAATTTGGGAATCACAGGGTTGGATGAGCAGTAGGATTTTGTCAACTTCTTATCTATTTCTGCTTCCTTCCTTGTGAGAAATCTATTCACTGCTGCTAATTCTGCAAGTAGCTTTTACCATGGTCTAAGAGTTTGGAAAAGCATCACCTTAAATTTCTCATCTATAAATGCTCTCAACATTCTCTGATTAGTGAAATCCTGGGACCAACTGTATTTAGAATCTCAGTACTGCTATAAAAGGTCAAAAGAATAAAAGAGCAGAACATAGAGTAGCCCCTGACAATCATGTTTAATCTCAATCTGTTTGTCCTCAGGACCTAGGCTTTCCTATCAAGCACTCAATTCTAGTGGGTTTTTGTTTTGTTTTGTTTGTTTGATTATTTTTAACCTGTGTAATTCCTGAAGATATAAAACAACTTTACAATTCCTTGTCAATCATTAGATCTCATCTCAATCATGCTCTTGAAAAGTTTAGAATAATACATTCAAAGAGTCCTACCTAGGCTGTCAACTAACAGTAATAAAAAGATCATTTAATTCCTATCCAAACTATAACATACACTACGTGAAAAGCCAAACTGTTCGCTTAAAAAAACCAGTCCCTCTTTATTCCTTTTCTCCAGTGGTGGTGATTCAAGAGATTAGTGGCTCATTATCTTCAAGTGTCCTATGATGAAGCCAGGAGTATACAGCCTTAAATGAATTAGTGTGCCCAACTATGATGAGAGAAGCTCTTTTCTCCTTCCCTTTCCTTCCTTCCACTACTCTTTGTGTACCCCCACTGTCTTTCCTTCCTTCTTCCATCTTTTTCTTCCTTCCTTTTTGAGTAACATCACTTACTGCCACGATTCAAGCACTGGTTTGGACTGGGTGTCTCCAATATGGGAAAAACAGAGGGCAAGATCTGGCCTATTTAATGCAGTATTTCCAAGAGGCTCTCAACTCAGAATATCACGCCAATAAAGTATGCAGATGAGAAGACCAACTGCCTTAATGTGTATGGATACGCATGCAGGCTGAGAGTGGAAATGCAGTATTGTTTGTCACACAGCTTTACGGAAATGAATGCTTGATTACTGATAGGTTGGGATTAGAGAAATATTATTAAAATAAACTATTTGATGTCAGTGTTTAAATTTTTCATTAACTGTTTAATAGATTTAGAAAGGAAGAATAGATAATTTGCTGTATAATTACCAAATAACACTGCAGATTAAACATAATGAAACACTTTGGAATCTCTCAAGGGGCTTACACTTATGTGGGGAAAATGACTTTATTATCTATGCTATGATTCCTTTCTTTTAAAAATTAGAGTGATTTCTGATAATTTTTAAATCAATGTATATTGTCTCAAAATATGAAAATGAAAATAATATAGAGATAGCTTAACCTAATCTGACTCCCTAGAGCTCACCTGTTTTATAATATATATTATAAATATATAAATTTATTTGTAATTATTAGTCTATTCAATATCTATAATAATTACATAATGTAAAAGTAAGAATGATTATATTGAATGTGGCTGTTCATAAAGTTTTTATTATCTCCTTTTTCCAACTATGAGAATGTGTTTACAAATTATAGATTACAATGTAAGGAAGAGGAATCATAACAATAAAAATTGTGTTAGCTATTATTTATTAAAATAATATTTCATGATGACTTAAGTCGATGCCCTTTCTACAATGTCTCATGGGATACAAATAGCAAGTTTTCTTGGTCAGAGCCTTTTCTACCCCTGTTTTAAGGGGTTTTAGCAAAGCTGATGCACAGAGAAGCCAGATGAAGTGTTAGTGAGCTAGGCAGCCATCCTCTAGAGCTCCCCATACCACTACATGATGCTGACCCCCATGTTGGTTTGAAGCATCTCCTGAACTCAGTTACATGTTCAGTTTAGTAACAAAATCCAAAGCAGCTGATGACATCTAGGACACACCATCTTTATTACTTGCCTGTTGACAGGCTTCAGCTGGTATATATGATAACCTGGCTAATGTCTCAATAAAAGCAGCCTGAGATTTTATTCCTGAGAACATCAGATCAAGAGCCTCATGGCTATTTGAGGTGATACTATGATTCTAAGCAGTTTGTGCCTGCATGTAATAGTAAAAACTGTTCTTGGTGATCATCTGTATTTAATTCATATTGTTTCTCACCTCCACATATTGTCATTTCGCTCAGTGACAGCAAAACTACTTACTCTGGGTAGTAAATTTGAGTGTATATAACTCACAGTGGTACTCTCCCTTTCACCCTGCTGTGCCAGAAGGCTTAAAATACAGCCTCTGATTTCATTAGAATCCTGAATTTGTTCACTGATGATCCCTACTGGGTTCCAAATTCTCATCAACAATACAAAGTCAGTATTAGAAGTGTATTCATGGAAGATTCTACCCCATTCTGTGCCATTGCTCCTGAAAATATGTACAAACTGTAGGAAAAATAACAAAGCATGTTGGTGGCATGTTTAGCTATTGTACCATATGCATAGACATATTGTCTTGCAGCTGATGCCATGGCTGTGTGTTTAATAAGCAATTCTACAAAACTACAAGACCAGCTGTTTCTGGCTAGCTGATAGGTAAGATCTGTGAATTATTCATTATTCATTAATAATAATACTAATAGTAATATTCATTGTTTAGCTTCTTTCACTGTAAAACTTACTGGGTCAAGACTTAGTCTAATACAACAGTCTACATGATAGCATGAGAAATGCTTACAGAAAAACAGATCCATGTCTAGGACAAATGTTTGTTTTATAAAGATCAATAGTGTTAGGTAAGAGATGGAAGGGTCTGCCATCAATGATCAAACTGTCCCCTGAAACTTAGGATCCCATATGAAGATTGCACATGGTTATTATTGGTGATACTTTCCAAATTTAGTGTCCATTCAACACCTACAAGAGAAGTGAATGAAGATCCTCCTTCCACGATGTAACTCTTGCCCTCACAGGACATTTCTTTTTAGGTAGGCACAGGTTGGTTGTTGCCAACTATGTTAATACTCTGTGTTATATTGTAAACTATAATTTGGGTATAGATGTAGATCAATAAGCTGACTTTTTTCTTCCCTTTAACCAAGACAAGACCTGGTGGTGTCATGTAACTTAGGCAATATTATTGACCATAGTTTGTTGTGAGCAAAGTTATCCAAATATTCTGGGTTTGAAATCACACTTAATCAAAGGTGATAAATTGGGTTAGATCACCTCACTGTAGGGAGCGGGGATCAGCAGAAATGCATTCATGGCCAAACTTTAGAACTGTTTATTTTAAGTAATAAAACAATTTTGGAATTGTAATTTTAAATCAAGTGTGCCTATTGATTTCCAGTGATCAAATATTGTATGTGTGTGGACAATTCCCCTTTGGTTTTAACCATATTATTTCATTTTAGTTCTGTTTTGGTGAGCAGAATGGATTTTTTTTTCTTTCTGATATCTTCATGGAGCATGGAAACTTATGTAGTCTGAGATTCTCTTACTTCATCATAGAAAGGATAGCATCCTGACCTAGCTTTGGGTTGGCTATTCTGACCCAGAGTATTAACTCATTGATGTAACCAAATCATTTATAAGATCACACTCAGAGCAGCTAGCTTTTCCTCGCTACTTTTTCCCCCTCAGTACCACAGGTTGACAGGCAAGAATAAATTCATCAGACTCGCATGACTAAGCATATTCCAAATTCCATGAGTCAGAGGGTGAGTTAAAGCAGTGACTTGAGGAATGAGTACCTGATAAGAGAGGAATAAAAGGGATTAGAGGAACAGAAATGAGAGCTGCATTTTCTCTCACTAAAGGCAATAAAACAAATAAACCTGCAGTACATGGTGGCACATTCCTTTAATCTCTTTAACTCTAGCACTCAGGAGGCAGAGGCAGGCCAATCTTTTTGAGTTCAAGGCAAGCCTAACTCTAAATCAAGTTCTTGGCCAGCCAGCTGAGACTATGCAGTGAACTCTTGTCTCAAAAGAACAACAAATCCTGTTGTTTCTTCACAAGAGGTAGCAAATAGCTGACATCTAAGGAAGTAAGAAATGAAAAGATCAGAGTTTTGAAAGAACATTTAAAAGACTGCAAGAAACAAAGGAAGTTGACTTTAAGAACATGCCAGGGTAAGAGGTGAGCGTTTCAAGCTCAAAATACACCATACCTACATGAGAAGATGTAAGAAATGGGTCCATAGGGGACTTGGGGGTGGGTGGAAAACCCCTCTTCCATGGAGGCCTGCTCTCTGTGCGTGTACTTCCTGGGTAAGAGGACATCAGAGGAATAAGTACAAGAAGAGATCGAGCAGGTTTTGTTGAATCTTATGCAACATGTGAACACTTCTTGTTTAATGGCTTATCAGAGGTTAGCTTCTGACAAGGAGCATATCTGATCTACAGAGCAGCAGCTTAGTTGCTAGGTGTGTGAGCATTGAGACTGGCTCACTGGCTTTTGTCTTAAGTTTTGCATTCCCTAAAATACTAAGGGAACAGAAAACCAGTCTACTGTCAACACCACAGGGGTGAATCTCCTAGTAAGTGAAATAATAACAGTGAAGGAGATGTTGTATATAGCAAAACAGTAATTCTGTTTATTGAGATGAACCATAGAGTTTCACAAATGCTAATCAAGCAAAATGTTTGATGACACCTGCAATGATTCTACAGCCTGAATGACACATGTTTCAGAGAGCCACTGAGATAATGTACTCAGAATGAAAGGGATGGGAGTATTCTAGTGTAGCTAATAGCTTCCCTCATTTGTGTGTGCTTTGAGGAACCTCCCTAAGCCTAACATTTGTAGACAGTCTCTTGCCCAGTGTCTTGATAGTCTATCAGTGGAGTATAAAGAAAGACAATGAATGCAATGCCAGACATTACCAATCTAGATAAGAGTTCCAAATGCCATCACTGTGTCTCTACCCCACAGAACACTCTGAGGCTCACCAGTGTCTTATTTACTTTTCTATTGCTGTGAAAATCCACAACAACTAAGGCAACTTATAAAAGAAAGCATTTAATATAGTTTCAGAGGGTCAGAGTCAATGATGGTCGAGTAACAAAAAAGCTGAGAGCTCACATCTTGATCCACATCCACAAAGCAGAGATAGGCACACATGAGTCTTTTGAAACCTCAAAGCCCACCCCTCAGTCCCACACCTACTCCAACAAATCCACACCTCTTAATTCTTCCTAAGGAGTTCTACAACTGGGGTTCAAATATTCAAGCATAGGAGCCTATAGGGGCCATTCTCATTCAAAATACTGCAACATGTGTGACCAGGGTTATCATCTCCAGTATAAGAGAACAGTAAACTGTTAAAATGCTTCAAAAATTTCTGTTTCTTTCCCTAGTTCAGCTACTTGGTGAATTATTAGGTGCTACTAATAATAATACTAATAATTCTCTCTCTCTCTCTCTCTCTCTCTCTCTCTCTCTCTCTCTCTCTCTCAGATGATTCTGATAGTTTGAGCTTGTTATAAGACACAGGCTCTTCTTTTCTGAATGTTGCTCTTGGCAACATCCTCCAAGTCACTGTATAACACTTCTCTATTGTCCTTAGCTGAACTGAATGAGGTGGTAATTTTCCTCCTAGATCCTAAATTCATTCTTTCAAACTCTGACCTTTGGAAAACAGGCTTTACTTTTCTCAAGAAAATGTATTTATATGCATAATACAGTATATAAACCTTACATTTTAGTTTCTTACATTTTAATCTGAAAGAATATTCTTGCTTCTCAAGTTCTTTTCTGTTGTGATAAAATAATACAATTTTGATGAATGATCTATTTTTCCTAAATTGACTTTCATAAAACTATTTTACTGATATTTATATTGTTTCATTTTTCAGGTGTACACAGTATTAGTTTGAGTTTGGGTTTTAGTAGAAGATGAGTCAAATCCCTGGGCAATAAATGATATGCAAATGCATTTGAGCAACTTTACTGTCTCTGGACATTTATGTTCCTGTGAGGTGGGCAAATTTTCTAACATCTCTCAAGGATATTGTGAGTATTAATTTGTTAATCTATTTTAGGTCCTACTTCCAGTTCTTTCTCCAAATGGTAAATGCTAAATAAATACTGGTTACTATTAGTATTTAGCAGTCCAATAGAGAATTTGAAATGTGTGTATAGTCAAATAAATAATTAAGGTCATCTAAGAAACATCTAAGAAAAAAAATATATATAATACATATATAATTAATCAAATAAATATTAGTTACTATTATTATCTACAGTCCAATAGAGACCTTGAAATGTGTTTATAGTCATATATAATTAATCAAATAAATATTAGTTACTATTATTATCTACAGTCCAATAGAGACCTTGAAATGTGTTTATAGTCAAATGAATACTTAAGGAAGAAAATGTATGTACCTGAGAAAAGTGTGCGTAACACACACACACACGCGCACACACACACACACACACACACACATTGTGACATGATGAATGTTGCTTAAGTTATATGTAAACATGTATTGTTTTTATAAATATGTAAAACACACACTTTATATATACATATATATGTACACATGTTCACATGCTTGTTCAAGTTATTTTTTTATAAATATAATATATATAACATGATACACTCTATACACCCACACAAATGTACACATGTTCACATATCACTTGGACAAGCAACATTCATTTTATCAAAGTACTCTAAAGAATGATGGTTTTATTGTTTACACTTTTCACATTCTTAATGTTTATATGAAAAAAAAAAAAAACAAATACACCACTACAGCCATACTATTCCTTGCTGAAAGAGTGGTGTTGCCATTCTTGTATAAACAGGAGACTGTATGGGATTTAACTCATTTTCCATGACTTGAGGAAAGATTCCATTTGCATATTAAAGATAGTTTTAATGTTTGGGGAGTAGGTATACTTTCTTTGCTGCAGAAAGGTAGTTTGAGAGTCTTTGGCCAATCTTTTTCTAAATAATCCTTACTATAACTTTCATATTTCCCCCTCACTTCCTTTCCTTTGTCTCCCGTGAGCACTAAACCATATCAAGATAACTGAATAAAATGATGAGACAACAGAGAGATTTTTACAAATCTATTGAGAAGAAATATGTCTTGATTGAACAGGGGATTTTCAATTTGTTAATTAATTTCTATTTTTTTCAAGGACAGAATTTCTCTGTGTAGTTTTGGTGTCTGTCCTGGACTGCACTCTGTAGACTACCCTGGCCTTAAACTCACAGTGATCAGCCTGGCTCTGCCTCCCAAGTGCTGGGATTAAAGGCATGCGCCGCCGCCACCACCACCACCACCACCACCTGGCCTCTGTTAACTAATTTCTATTTATGACTATTGCCTGAAATACATGTAATCTTTGTTTTATATCATGAAGAAAGGAATGAGTGGACATCCTAAATCCATTATGAGTTAGTGTTTTCATGGAAACCTAGGCATTATGCCTGAATTTCCCACAAGTATTTCTTAGCATAAGCATATGCTTATCTTAAGCTTTACAGTGACCTAGAAGATAATAACATTGCCTAGGTTTTTTTTTTTTTTTTTTTTTTTCTGAGACAGGGTTTCTCTGTGTAGTTTTGTGCCTTTCCTGGAACTAGCTTAGTAGACCAGGCTGGCCTCGAACTCACAGAGATCCACCTGCCTCTGCCTCCCGAGTGCTGGGATTAAAGGGGTGCGCCACCACCGCCCAGCTGCCTAGCATTTATTGAGCATTCTCTCTCACACAAGACACTATACTTAGAATTTAAAGTGCATTTCTATTTTTGCAATCCAAATACCCCTGAAAAAAAGAGTTGCAATCCAAATACCCCTGAAAGAAGAGAAATCAATGTTTAGAGATTAATATATGATTTATTGAGGCCCACCTCAGCTATCACCACTCATTGGTCATTCTCTATAATTGCTGGTGAAGGATGTGGGGCAGGACTGGAGGACTCTTGACTCTTCTGCCTCCTTTACCTGGAAGTGTAAACTCTAAAACACAGTTCTATTTTAATAAAGCACACACACACACACACACACACACACACACACACACACACACACAAAGTAGGCTTTGGCTGATCATTGTGTCATGACTCAGCAACCTGTTACTAAGTTCCATAGACTAGATGAATCCTTCTGTGGCTGTTATATAAAATGGATATTCCTGAAACCCATATTTAAATGAAATGTTGTCAACAGTAGGCAATGAGTTACTAATTGAAAGTCTGTCTGTAGATCACTTGCTGCGTGCTTTTCTGATGTGGATTCATCTTGCTGCAAAATTCACAGGTAATTTCAAAGGGCTTGTCTCCCTTTAGTTCTCCAAGGCTAAAAAAATCTTGGTTTCTTTAAAAAAAAAAAACAACACTTATCTGACACAAAATTAATTATGAAAACTGTATGTTGATTTCAATATTGTTTCACTCAAAGTCAATTGTTTTTATTGCCATTGAATCACAAATGTTCATGTTATGGAAAAACTTCAGTACAATTCAGGAAATTCAAGATGATAAATTTAGGTGTAGATATAAATTGAATGATTTTGTCTTTTAATCATGTCACCAGGCGTCTGTTCAGGGGCGTAATCTGCTTAAACTGGGTGAGTCCTTTCCTCCCATGGAACAAAACCAAAGCAGGGCTTATGACATTTGTTTACTGTTTCACCAGCAATTTCATTTGATAGATGCTCACGGCTCACAGGGATGGGGAAGGGCTGCCTGCCAGACAGACCTAGAATGTTTCAGCAAAATTTCAATATTGTCCTTTTCCTTCATGACTACATGACAGCAAGTACAGGGATTTGCTGTGAATTCATCATATTCTTGCAGAAATAGGACATATATAATAAAATACAATCCAATGTACAATGTTGGCTGGTTGATTTAATAGTCAGGAATAGATTCTCATGTGTAGGGCTTGCCAGCAAAAGCATGAATGTGTAGCAGTAGCTGCCTCTTTTGGAGCCAACCAATTATAGTAGAAGGAATGAGTTCTTGGTGGATAGTACTTCTGAAAGAGCAGCCATAGAGTTACAGAGTCTGCCCCATCCCACCAGGTAGAATCACTTCTTGATCTTTCCACTGCTTCTCACAGTCCAGTCTAAATAAGCTGATAATGGATCACACACACTTAATGAACCTCCTTGGTTCCAACAGACTAAGCAGCCTATGAGAGTGTTGTCTCAGAACCATTCAAGTGAAGCTTAGACAGAAAAATGTGGATTGGGACTTCAAGGCAGACCTTAAGTGAGCTTGGAAAACATGCCTAAATCAGTGGCCAGAACATGTGGAGTGCCTGTGGGTCATAAAACAAAACAAAACAAACAGAACAAACAAAAACCAGACATTATTCTTACCATTATTTTATCTACAACATGCACCTCCTTTTCACTCCCTGAAGTTATTCTTATCAACTCAGTTGTCTAATATCCAGCTTAGTTTTCCTTTTATTTCCATTTTTGTGTCTTTTTAACCTGCCACCAGGGAGTATTAAAAGCTTTTGACTATTGCTATGCTGATGGCATATTTTTGTTTCATTTGGTGATGGCAAAGAACAGATAGCCCCAAGATCCTCTGTCTCACTGAACATTGCATGATCAGAAATGAAAAGTGTGTTGTTGTTATTGTTGTTGTTGTTGTTTTAGTCAGTAAATACATTTGAGAACTTCTTCTTCTTTGGTCTTCCTACTTCAAATCACCATGTTACATGTGCTACTGAAAGCTTAAGGCTTCGAAAACTAGACAAATCACGCCAGTGTCTAAACTGTGCATATGCCATGTTGAATAATGCAAGTCAGAATGAATGCGTAGATGACAGCATGTAAACATAGTATTGTCTGCAGAGATGCTTTGTCCACTTGTTGAACATTCTGAGAAAGCCTGAGGCTAGGTTTTTTTATGCACCAGTGCTTCACATATTTCCCTACTGACAACATGCCTGATTCCACACATTTCAGTTTGTTCTGGAGAAACTCCTGTTTGTGGTCTATGCTTTGAAAAGAAAGAAGATACGCTCTGGGAACAGGCATTTCAATATTCTAAGCAAAGAGTAATGGGCAGAAGTATTCTCCTAATAAGCCAGACAGTACCTCCAACTGGCACTTTTACAACCATTTTGTTGGTCTAAGTGACAGATTTGTCATTAACTAGTTTGGGAAAAGACAATTCATCATTCTGAGGGCTCAGTTCTCTCATCTGTGAAAGACAGTGATCAGACTAAGTCATCATTTGTACTCCTCCTGGCTCCAACTTTCTGACTCTGAGGGTGAATTGGTGTACATGTCAAAGACACAGACTCTCCTGCCCTCTCCCTGGCCCCAGGTAGTAGGTACCCTAGGCATGACTAGTCAAACCCTGGCTGTAAATACTGTTAGAATTAACTCAACAGTACTGTGGTCATGATTGCTTATTTTTTATTTTTAAAATATTAATTTAAATTTTTATTAAAATACATAGTATTATGGTTCATTATGACAATTCAATAAAATTTGCCAGTTCTTCTTTCACCCCCTCCTTCTTCTCTTGTCCCCTTTCTTTGGATAGGAATTTCCTTCTAGATTACATCCTTATGTCCAGGGAAGCTCATTCAGATGCAGAATGTACCAGGGAGGTGAAGCAACAGGATGTTCTCAGGTGAAGTGAAACACTCCATCCTGCGGGAAAACTCCTTCAGCTCGGGAAATAAATACTATGAAGGCTCCAGGGAACTTTGAAACTAACTAAATACACTAGGCCCAGTCCTTCCCAGGCATACATAAGCAGGGAGTACCTTTGACAGAGACTCTCAGGCAAGTTGGACCTTTGAAACTGACAGAGATCAGGTGAGCTGTCTAGTAGAGGCTTAGAACAGTTGAGATGACAGGAAGCAACAAGACAGTCTAGGAGGAGCCGACTAAACAGGCTGCCTGGGAAAGGCTTAAGTCAAATGAGCTACCTGGAAAGAACATCCTCCAGTGTTCCCAAAAGAGAAGTCATAATTCTTCTCTGTGTGAAAGGAAATTTGCAGAAAATAAAACAAAACAAAAGAAGCCTCACCTTGGTTTAAGATTCTATAAGGTTCATTGTCTGATTATCTAACCTCTGTGATTATAGAGTTGTATTATTGCAAGTCCAAAATCTAGTTATAATTTGTCTTGAGCTATCTTTATTCCCCATAATAATATCTTTCTTTCCCTGTCTCTGTATCTAACCAGCATCCTTTTGAAAAACTTTTGAGTTGTATTAGCTTAACAAAATATTAGATTTTTCTAACTGAAAAGATAAAAAGAGTACCCCCAGGTAGCATCAGAGGCAGAGATTTCTCTGATTTGTTCTCATCTATGTACCTAATATTTGCAAAGTACTTTAATTCATGAATTTCTTTGTTCTATTATGATAAAAACTTCATCGAAGTGCTACCAGATCAGTACATGGAATTTGGGGTAACCTAAATTCATTTCTAGGCCCCACATTGGGCACTAAAATGTAGTTGTTACACTCTTTAGGTGGCTCTGCTACCCAGCTCCCAAATAAATCACACACAGAGGCTTATTATTACTTATAAATACCTGGCCTTAGCTTGGCTTCTTTCTCACCAGCTTTTCTTCACTTAAATTATCCCATCTATCTTTTGCCTCTGGACTTTATATTTCTCTATTTCTGTATACCTTACTTTAACTCTTACTCCATAGCTGGTTATGTGGCTGAGTGGCTGGCCCCTGATGTCCTCCTCTCCTTGTTCTTACTCCTTCTTCTTCTTCCTTCTCACAGATTTCTCCTTCTATCTATTCTCTCTGCCTGCCAGCCCTATCTATTTCTCTCTCCTGCCTCACTATTGGCTGTTCAGCTCTTTATTAGACCATCAGGTATTCTAGACAGACAAAGTATCACAGCTTCACTTATGTTACTTTTGCAACATAAACAAAAGTAACATACCTTAAAATAATATTCTACAACAATAAACTATCTCTTTTTCCATTAAAGAAGGAGTTGTGTTTTGAGGTCAACAATACTAACAGATTGCCAGCATCTACTCAAAGGCTAATAATGCTGCTCAGCATCATCTAAGGCTGGGACTTTGCTGAGACTACCTACCTGGTGCTTCTATCCATGCATTTCAAAGGTGCTTTGATTTATGGTTTTCTTTCATCCTGTTGCTATAAAAACTTTGTGAGACTTTTCCAACATTGGAACCTTATATTTTCAGCAGCCCAAATCTGTGTTTTTAGGACATGGTGACTTATACTTATCTAGAGGAACCTCTCTCTTGCATTCTTTGACGTGAGAGCAGTGATTTTTATGTCAACAGAGAAAAATACATTTGATTTCCATGGCTAGGCTAAATGTCCCAATACAACATTAGTTTAAATGTTTTAAAATACGTAAAAGCATTCACTGACAATGAACGAAATAGATGGGCCAATTAAAATCATTTCAATTAATTTTTCAAACTAGTTTTCTTTGAGATTTCATTAAGATATAATCCATGTGGGTATTCTAATGTTTGGGTATTGTAAGCAATTCATTTATATTTAGCATTCATTTGCTTAAATATTCATTAGGGATAGCTTTGTATGTAAAATAGGACAAAGAATTATCTTTCTTACTACCAAAAACCTGGAAAAAAAACAAAAAGGCAGTCACATTTTATTATCACTTTCATTATGTGCTTCATAAAGAAAATGTCTACTTAGAGTCACTTTTGTGGCAGAAGAAGTTTTGAATCATAGTGGAAGGCCACAGAGCTGTAGCAGCAACCAATAATTATATAACATTTTAATTCTGGAAGTTATTGGGCAATTGGTAGACTAGCACCCTCACTATTGAAACACAGCAAGAGAAAATAGTATTATGAGCTATCATTTGTCTTAATTCTTGGGTGAATTGAGTCCTATTCAGAAAGGCCATTTCTACAACTGTTTTCTTGAAGGGTCCTGATTATATTTTCTTCTAGCAGTTCTATTGCTTTGGGTTTCACATTGCGATCATTGATAAACTTGGAGTTGACTTTTATGTGGAGTCAAAGATATTGGCTTAATTTCACTCTTGTATGTGGATATCTATTTAACTACCTGTCAAAGATGCCTTCTTACCCTCAGTTTGAATATTTAGTGTCTTTGTCAAAAAATCAGATGGCTGTAGTTTCATATACTCTTGTTTGGGTCTTCCATTTTGTTCCATTGATCTAAATGTCTTTCTTGGTGCCAGTACCATGAAGTTTTTATTGCTATAGCTCAGTCATACAGCTTGAAATCTTTAATGGTAATCCTTCTAGCATTCTACATTTTTGCTCAAGATTGCGGTGGCTATCCAGAGTCTGTTTTCCACTTCATATGGATTTTAGGAGGGCTTTTTGTTTTTTTGTTTGTTTGTTTTCTATTTCTGTGAAAAATGTCAGTGTACTTTCACTGGGATTGCACTGAATTGGAAATGATTTCTGCTTGAGTGATTATCTTCACAGTAATGAATCTACTAATCCAAGAACATGGAGGTCTTTCATCTTTTAGTGTCTCCCGTGATCGTTTTTCCTTAGAAAATTAAGCTTTTCATTGTAGGGGTCTTTCATTCCCTTTGCTAGGTTTATTCCTTAAATATTATATTTATTTACTTTTTGACTACTATGCATAGCACATTACCATGATCATTTTCTCAATGTGTTTGAAAGTGGCATAGAGAAAGGCCAGTGATTTTGTTAATTGATTTTCAAATCTTGACACATTGCTGAAAGTGATGATCATTTGTAAAAGTTTTCTGGTACTAATTTTGAGACCTCACAGATATAATACTATATCTTATGCAATTAGGGATAATTTCACTTCTTTTTCTATTTCTATCACTTTAATTTCCTCATCTTGCCTTAAGTACTATAGCTCAGCCTTCAAGCACTATACTGAGAGTGAAGCTAATGGACAGCCATATCTTATTCCTGACTTCAGCAGAGTTCTTTAGGTTTTGTCATTAAGGATAATGTTGGCTGTGGGTTTGTCACATATTAACTTTATTATGTTGAGCTGTATTCCTTCCAGTCTTATTCTCTAGGACTCTATTCATGAAGACATGTTGGATTTTGTCAAATGTTTTTTCTGCATCCATCCATTTAGATGATACATATGACCTTTGCATTTAAGTCCATTTATAGAGTTTATTGTATTTATTGACATATGTGTAGTGAACCATGCCTGAACCTCTGAAATAAAGCCAACTTAACTGTGGTGGATTTTTTTATATATGCCTCAGTTTGGTTTACAAGTATTTTATTGAGAATTTTTGCATCTATGTTTATGAGGCATATTGGCCTATAGCTTTTGTTTTTGTTGAATCATTACAGCAATACTGGCTTTGTAGAAGAAATTTGGACGTGTTCTTTCTGTTTCTAATTAAAAAAAATACTTTTAAAAGGATTGGCTGCAGATCTTCTTTGAAAGTCTGGTAAAATTCTCCCATGAATCCACCTATGCTTGGTCTTTATTCAGTTGGAATACCTTTTATTAGTGCTTTCTTCTCCTCACTTGTTGTGGGTCTGTTTGTTGTTGATCTCATCTTGATTTAACCTTGTCAGTTTGTATGAATTTGGAAACTCATCCACTTCTTCTAGAATAATATATATGTCCTCACAAAATTAATAACTGTTTGTACAGCTCGGAAAAAAAATAAAAAACTGAGTGCAGAAAAATTCTATAGAATGGAAAGAATATTTACCAGCTATATATACATATACCTCATAGAAGGTTAATATTCCAAGCACATAAAGAATTATAAAAAACAGCCAGGCGGTTGTGGCGCACGCCTTTAATCCCAGCACTCGAGAGGCAGAGGCAGGCGGATCTTTGTGAGTTCGAGGCCAGCCTGGTCTACAGAGTGAGATCCAGGAAAGGCACAAAGCTACACAGAGAAACTCTGTCTCAAAAAACCAAAAAAAAAAAAAAAAGAATTATAAAAAACAAAGACTCAAGAAAATAAAAGAGTCATTTAAATGGGCTACAAATCTGAACACAGTATTCTCAGAAGAAGAAACAAAAATGGCTAAGAAATATTTTTTAAATGTGTTTAATGTCATTATCAAGGCGGGAATAGAGAATTAAAACTGCATTAAAATTTCACCTTACATGAGTCAGAACGACCAGGATGGAGAAAACAACTGAGAACAAATGTCAGTGAGTATGTGGGTGGTACTGAAAATTGGTGTAGACACTGTGGAAATCAGTTTTGGGAATTCACAAACAGATAAAATTAGATGTACCATGTGATTCAGCTATGTAATGCTTTAGTACATGTCCAATGGACCTAACATCCTGTTCCATAGATACTTGTTCATGGATCCTCATTGTCATTTTATTCACAATAGTTAGAAAATAGAAACAACTCAATGTCTTTGAACTAATAAATGGATGTCAAGAATACGGTACTTATACACACTGGACTTCTATTCAACTGTAAAGAAAAACGAAATGATAAAAGTGGTAGGTAAATGGTTGGAAATAAATAAATTTTACTAAGTGAGAAAACCCAGAGTCAGAACCAAAAAAACACTGCAAATTGTTTCTTACTTTTGGATGCTATCTCTGAATCTTGAGATGAGTATGTAACCTGGAGTGATCACAGAAAACGGAAACTAAAAGGAGGTTCCATCGGAGAACACTAGAGAAGAATAGTGTAGGACATAGGAAATGTGAAGGGAGATATTGGGAAAATGGAATTGGTACTCTAACTGGGGAGGGAGGAGAGAGGATAATAAAACTGTAGGGGGAGGAGGAGATATAAACAACACAATACATGCTTTAAAAGGTCATGGAAAATCATATATGTAAATATATGATGCTATATAAATTGAGGTGACAATGCTCTCGGAAAGCCATAGACTATTGAACCAAATCCCAAGTGGCAGGCTTGGAAACCTCTCTTGGAGTTGTTGGTCAAGGGAGTTCAATAGACGCCCCCCCCCCAAACAATGTAGATGATTGCCAAAATCAATGAACTTTCTACCAGAACTTAAAAGTAAGATCCTATTGAAAATATCACACAGTTCGGAAATAGGGCTTGGAGGAATAAGTGTAACTAACATAGAAGCCTCCTCTCTGAGAGTTACTTCAGGTGCTGTGTAAATTGCCTAAGGTGGGGAGAAAACAATCAATAGTCAACCCAGTTGTAATGCCCCAAGACTACAACAATGAAAAGTCTGAGAGTATATCCTCAGTGATGCATTAGTGGTACTAGCACATTGGGTATGGTCATCAGCACTAGCTATCTAATTAGACATAAGTACTACTCCATAGGAGGCAATTCCTGTCTGTCACTATAATCATAGCCAACTACCCATGGAGGTGAGTTTATGGTTCCTAAAGAAGCATCTATTATTGCTACTTTTCCTAAAGCAGTACAATTACATGCTAAATACTTACTCTAATATCCAGAGGTAAATGTAGTTCTCACTATCATCACCAATGATTCTTTCAGAAACAGCTAGAGACCATTGCAGAAATCTACTACTGGACATAATGAAGAGAAAAAGAGATCATGGGGTTAGTTGCCTAACCCCAAACTGGCACATCTACAATACAACCCCTACAATCAATGCCCATTGGATATCACAGAAAAAATGGTGTAAGAGCTAAAAGAACAGGATGTCTGCTTCAAGATGTCTTCCATATTTGACAGTAAAGATGTACTCATGAAATCTCAAGAACATAGCCATCTAAACAAGACCATATAACGACAACACTAATTGACATGCAGAAATAGTGGGGAAAATCTCAGTTGGCCCTGTCCCTAAATTAAGGATTACAGGCTATTAATGGTTACTGAGAGAGGTCATATCAGTTTACTCCAAGGATGAGTGCCCTGATAGGTATCCAGATCCAAGTTAAACACACATATACTCATGTGCAACCAAATGAACTTTTCTCAGTTAAAGAATAAGTAATGAATTTGAAAGAGGAGACAGGAGAAGTTGGATGGTGTAGAGAGAGTGGTATAAATGATATGAATACAGTATGGAAGAAGAAATGTTAAAGAAAATTTTAAATTAAAGAAGCAAAATACACAAAAATACAAAATTCCAAGTTAAATTAAGATGCATGTACATAATGCTTAGTAGTCAAATCATGACACTTCATCTTTCTAACCCCTTAAACCTTTTACAAAGTTTAGTTAACAGATAATGCTTTAGAGGTGAAAAAGATAAACACATTGACAGATATGTACATGAAAAAAATGACGTGAAAGAATAAGTGAAAGCTTTCTTAATAGATAAAGAACCTGAGAGATATTATACAATAGACTCCTATCCTGAAAAGACTAGGTCTGAAATGAAGTTAGTGCATTAGAGATCTCTTCAGGAAAGCAACAGTAAAGATGAGAAGCACAGCTCAGCTCAGATGGAATCCCTCTTTATACCACCAACTTGAAAATAAACCTCTCCAGGAGAGAACTGTGGAAAGTGCAAACCTCACATCTGCCTGATGGCAGGAACAAAAAAGGCCATAGTAGAGGGCAGCAATATGAGGGAACTAAAAGAGAAGGACAACATCATCTTCTCCTCCCCACCACAGCCCAAGAACACTGAAGCTGCAGAGACCAAAGGTTCCCAGTTGTCCCGCCCCGCCCACACACACACACACACACACACACACACACACACACACACACACACGCATGCAAAAGCATGTGGATCCTGCCAGAGAAGCGAGAAAGATCTGAGAACTTCACCTTTCAACTCAGCTCAGCTTTGCAAGAAACATACTCAAATCTACCATATCCCAGTCCCAAGTGACACTGCAACTACTTCGGCTGAAAGAATATTAGCAGATAAAAAAATACAGTGAGTAAAAAATAACACCAGATGCTTAAACCCAATGTAATAACATAGCAAATATAACAATCAAAGATAGTATAATTACCACCAAAATTTTAAGCCTACAGTAATGACCTCTATTGAGATGATGTTTCAGCTGCTATTCCACTGCACACCAGAAGCCATCGGTCCATTGCCTGTTCAGCTGCTTTCGAAGAAAGAGGCACTGTAACTTTTCCAGAGTGCAAAGCTACTTCTGCAATGGTGCTGTATTGTCCTGGCCTCAGAGGACACCTGTTGCCAAATCTGCAACCACACAGGATCGGTAGTTCTTTGTTTTGTGTCCTGTTTGTCCATTTTGGATAGCATACTGTCAGCAGTCAATGTGAGGGCACTTTCTTGCCGGTGGCTAATTTTTGCCACAATGAAAGTTAACTCCTTATGCAGTTTCTTCAATGCCCATATATCTCTGAAGTAGATTGGTGCTCCCAGGACATGTCTCATAGTCATAAAAAAAGAAAAACATCTATGTTATTAAACCATTTTAAATGCCATATTCTGTAGATCTCTGAAGGGTTTGAAGATGACCTGTCTATCTGAAATATATCTCTGCTTCACCTTGAAAACATATCTAGTATGATTACAAGTTCGTTGTAATGTCTAACTACTAACTTTCATTTCTTTATATCCTAATAGTTGGTAATAATAACATTCAAGGATTAGCAGTTTCCATTACATTATTAAATGAACTGTATAGGTACAATATCCTGAACAAGATTAGAAATATACGTACAGTATTTTTTGACAATATCAATCCCAAATTTGCATCAATATACATAATTTGTATACAATATACAAAAATCCAAGGCAATGTAAAATACTTAGTTGTTGCTTTCAAAAACTAGATTCAATAATCTACCTTTTCATCTATATCCTCTTTTTTCTTTTCAGAGTAGATTCAACAATCTACCTCTTATCTGTATCCTCTTTTTTTCCTCAAACAAGAACCTTAAATCTAATCTCCTTTGTTTAGCCTCTTTCCTGACCATTAACAATAACAACTTGTAACCAACCATCCTAAACAATGACAATTATCCCAAACGCAAAACCCACCAAAAGACCAAAAAGCACTCACCCTCCTCTTGGGATGCTGTGTCCTTAAATTGCTTCCTGCTGTTGGTGGGAGAAGGCATCTTTAGGGGATCCTGAAAAGAGAAATTTTGGGTCAGTTGTCAAGTCCTGAGAGAGGTAGCTGTGCTTCACACAACAGGTGAAGATAGCTCTTATGTGCAGACACCCAAGATTCTAGGATGCTGCCATCAGTCCAGCAGTGCCACTGTGCTGACTCTTCTTGCTGACTCCTTGGTGATCTCCCAGCCGGGCAGTCAAAAGGCTGCAGGGGACCCACTTTTGTCACCTCGGCTGCTGCCGCCTCCCCTCAGCCTAGCCCCATTGACGTGGGCCAGCACCAGCAGCCGCGGGTCCCTTGGAAAGCCACTTTTTTTAAACAGGGTTTCTCTGTGTAGTGTTGGTGCCTGTCCTGGGTCTCGCTCTGTAGACCAGGCTGGCCTCGAATTCACAGAGATCCGCCTGCCTCTGCCTCCTGGGTGCTGGGATTAAAAGTGTGCGCCACCACAGTCCAGCCTTAGAAGCCATTTTTCTAAGAACCTGATTTGCTAGGAGGGAGCTGATAGAGCTATTTGCCACCACTGGAAAACAGCTGCAGTTGATCTAGTAATTATTAGTTGCTTTTAAAACACTTTGTGATTTTGTTATGAATATGGAAAGGAATCTAGGCTACTTTTGTGACTAAACGCTGCATAATATTCCAGTGAGAATGTGACTCTTGTGGGGACATTTAAAAATGAAATAAAAGTTATAAAATAAAATTACCAATTTTTTTGTAAATAAAACAAAAGGGCCCTGCACAGGTAAAATTCAATAAAAAGCAAACTTAAACCAATAATGAAAGCATATGTAATTCCTTCAGAGTCTTTCAGCTTCTCAGACCTTTAGGTACAAGTGAAGCAAGATAAACACAGAAGACTATAGGCACATGAGAAGGGAAGGAGCTTCTTACCTCAGAGTCTGGTTGAAACTTCTTGCTAGCTGAGAGTATAGGAATGCAGTATGATTATCAATATTTCTCGAGAAGTGGTCACACAGAGACAGATCTAGTATTACACAGAGATGTTCTGAATAAAAATTTAAAATAACGGTGCCTTATGCTTAAGGCCAAGCATGGATGGGTTTTCTCCTTTGCCATCTTGTAACCTACAATTTCTCAGGAAATATTTTATAGTATAAGAAATGTTTAGCTTGAACTGTTTAGGGACCCCCCCAGGCAGTGGGATCGGGACCCGTCCCTGATGCATGAGCCTGCTTTTTGGAGCCTAGTGCCTATGGTGGGACACTTTGCGCAGCCTTAGTGCAGGGAGGAGGGACCTGGATCTGCCTCTGCTGAATATATCAGGCTCTGTTGACTCCCCATGGGAGACCTATGGATCAGTGGCCCAATAACTTAGTTAAATGCACCTAAGTGTATTACTTATACAGCAATGGAACACAGCTTCCTAGGCTATTCTGATTATGGTTGAAGATATCTAGTTTCAGTAATTTCAGTATATATCCCTGAACCTGAAAGGATAAAATGGCACTGGTGGGTCAGCGGAAGAGTCACGGCCATGGCAGAACCCAATATTAGTTTTTAGAGCTTTAATGGAGGGAAAGGGGGAGAGGAAAGAGGGTGGGGGTGCACGTCTGGCTTTAAGGCTGGGACACAGTCACCCGTTGATGACATAATAAGGTGCCAGATAAGACCCTGAGCTGTGCATGTACAGAATCCTAACAGAACCCTCCTTGGATATTGAACCCTAGCAGTGCCACTGTCTCTTTGCATGTATAGCACATGTCTGTCAGTTTCTCTTCTTAGACCTTGATGACATTATTTTCATTCTTTTACAGACATAGATTGGTGATGGATTCTTGCTATCACTAGGTCCCTGAGTGCCTAGCCATCCTCTGTACGTTCCTATAAATTACTAATTTCATATATTGTCTGCATTTGACTATTCTGAATAGAATTATGTTTACTGTTAGGTTGCTGACAAATAGGTTATTTTCTCAATTGTATTTAGAGGCAATAGTTCACTTAAAATATTCTTAACCTGATTGCAGCAGGAAAGGTGTCTTATCAAATATTCAGTAGCCACATAATAATAATAATCAACATTCACTAGATATGTGCCACATTTCCAGGCTGTTCTAAGAAAGTTGCATGAATTTAATTCGCTTTTGTCAAATATTCACATTTAGTGAATAGATACTATTATAATTCTTAGCTTCCAAAGAGAGTAACAGAAACATAAAGAGGCTTAATAGCTTGACAATTGTAGTAAACACAGCAAATGTCAGAGTGCGGCTATTTCAGATACGTTTCTTATTGTAACACATCATTTCCCAAACAGTTTGCTGAACCCTTAGCAAGAAGCTTCACTACTTTATATTTCTGCCAGTGCTACCAAAAGAGAGCTTACAGTACTGCTTCCTATATTAGCAATCAAAAATGGAAAATTTGGGCACTGGAAAGATGGCTGGGGGTGGGGGTACTTTTAAAATACTATAGGGCTTTTAAAAGTGAGATTGTTTTATATTGTTATATTAATATTAACATGAAATCTTGGGGCAAAAAAGAAATGAAAAATTATGGTTTCATAGCAACATGCCTGTGTGTCAACTAAACAAAGGGTTAAATGTGCTGGTTGCTTATTCCACTTTACACAAACCAAGGTAAGTTAGGGAAGAGGGAATCTCAAATCTTAGTTGAGGAATTCCCTCCATTAAATTGCCCCGTAGATAAGATAAGATAAGATAAGATAAGATAAGATAAGATAAGATAAGATAAGAATAAACAGTGACTAAGGAACCTACTAATGACTTTACATGCAAAGGTCATGAAATTATTATATCCCAGAGAGATTTGCAGCCTTGCTACTGCAGAATTGTTCATAGCCTAGGGTCTAGAGCCATTCACTGTATGGGACCTAGACAGTGAATCAGCCTAAAGGTCAATCATTGAATAAATTGATAAAGAAAACTCATCTTATACATAATACTGAGATGTTAGCATTTGTGAAAAATGTGGATGAACCTGGAGGATATTACATTAAATGACACAAACTGGGCATATAAAGACAAATAATGGATTATTTGACTTATGCAAAAATGACTCACAGAAGGAGAAACTAGAAGAGTATCTATAGAAGAGTAGGTGTGACTGAGGAGGTATTTGTAAAAATATATGAAAAATTACATATTGGAAGAATATTTTTAATAACAATACGATGTGTATTTGAAAATGGTGAGGATAGTAGATTTTAGGTGTTCTCACCACATACACACAAAAATACACAGACAAAGCATTTGAGAGAATAAATCTTTAATCAGTTTATATAATCATTCCACATGTATACCTATATTACTAAATATGTTATACCTTATAGATACATACAATTACATTAAAATAAATATAAAAAATTCTATTTTCATAGCCTAAAAATATAATGAAGATTAATTTTATCATGTAAATAACCACTGATATTGAATATATCAGAATAAATATATTTACTCTGCAGAATGACAGAGTAAATACATAGGGTATTTCTATCTATCTAAAACATCTATGTAATTTATTATTTCTATCTACTTGTGCCACACAAAATCTCAGCTTCTTGACTTCATCTTAGTTGCATGAAGTGATCATAGTACACTTTTATTTGGATGATATTATCTTTATACTTGATAGTTCAATAGTGTTGACTCAATGATTATATGACAAGTGGTGCCACTGTAGCCATATCAGGTTATACTTCTTGTTTTATTGAACCAACTAGGTATTGTAGTATGTGCTTATAAACTCAGCTCTCTGGAATATGAAAATGGAAAGTAGAGACAGGAGAGTTATGATTTCAAGACAAGTGAATTAGTGCCCTAGAACAAAGAGTTGTGGATGTATCTCAGTTGTAGAGAACTGTTTTAGCAAGTACAAAGCCATGACTTCGATCTCAGTGAATGCAAAATAGTAGGGCAGGTAGTTAAAGTAACTCATGAATGGAAAAGACCCTTAAACAATGAGAGTACAAAGTGACCAGTTCTAAGGTGAAGACCACTTTGTAGGATAGGAACAAGAATAGAAGTATTAAGCAGATCAGTAAGTCAGATGAAACCTAACAATGGGTTATTAGAATAAACGTGTTTTAAATTAATGGAAAATAATCAGTCTGTAGAAGTAATTTCCAATGATACGAATATTACTAATGTTACTTTTTTGTTCACTTTTCCACATGGAAATGCCTTAAAATAGACATCTACAGCTAGGCAAAGCTTGTTTAGTCAGATAAATGTATCATTTCAGTAGAGACACCATATCAGGTATAACATAGTGAGGGGACAGATATGTGTCACATTCTTCATGATAAATGAAAGAGTTTTTTGTTTGATTAAAGATTTCTGAACCATTGAACCCTCAGAAGCCTTTTTATCACAGAGTTCCCAAGAGGAAAAAGAAAGAGTAAACTGTCATGATTCTTTGTCAAAAGCTTTTCATATTAAAAAAAAAAAGGCAAGAAGCTTAATTGAAGATAGCTGTCATCTTTGATATTTCTCTCTAGGAATTCTAGAGCCTTAAGGATAAAACCAGGAAGACCACAGAGGAATCATAATGAACAATGGGCTTCAGACACAATATTAACTTTGTTCAAGAACAGATAATATAATCTAAAATATCAGTGTAATACTCTGGACTGTGCCCCCTCATTTTGTGTTTTACTATAAAATACCAATACATAGAATTTAGGAGGTCCCAGATTTACTGGGCCCCCTCAACACTTTTCACACAAACATGAGTTAGAACTGTGGCTACAGAATGTTCCCTGTCTGGAGTGGAGTTTTCTGGAGCTGAGGGCTCCATCCGCTCAGAGGCTTCCTTATAGACTTACTGCCATATATCTCTTTAATTCGTTTTCATGACTTTCACATGTCTGAAATAAAGGCACTTGTTGGGGAGATAAGATCACATTTTATATAAATATACAATGGTATGTATCTCTTTTGCCTAATAAGTAGTTGAAGTTTGGACAAATTTCTGCCCTGTGGTTGGCTGTGGTACCAGGGCCACACTTCCAGACTGTAGTTGAATTGGAGTATATTTGGTACTAGATAACTATATATAAAATCTTTCATTATGCTTACTTTTAAATGAAATCAATCATTTTATACCTGGAGACTTTCAAATGCAACACATCTTCATAGAAAACTCCTTGCAGTGACTGGCCCAGAGTTAGGAAAACAGAAGAACCATGTTTTTATGTCCTAATTTCCTACTCTCCTGACTCCATCCCCTTTCTACTTCTAATTATTTTCATTTGAGTATGATGCTATTACTTAAACACCCCCCCCCCCACATAGTCCAATAGAAATAGGCTAAAGAGGAAAACATATCCTGGATTCTGATGCAGATAGCTTTTACATCTCAACATAGACAAATAATAAAGTAGGACTGTCGAATATCTTGCTGTGTTGCTTTATGTGTAAGAATGCATAGATTTTCATTAATTTAAACAATATTTCAATTTACTTCCAGGTGATGAGTTACTTATGATCAGCAATAAGTAGAGGATCTTTTGCAGAAGAAACTTCTGTTCTTGGAAACAGAATTTGCATTTTCCTTGGGACTATGACAAGTGAAACAAATCATAAAGCATTCCTGGTAGACAGGGGTGGGTAAGTGAGAATGCTTTGCTGATTCTTTTTCCTCAGTTGCCCTAAATAATCTTCTCAACTACTCAACAGCAGACTGTGAATGTCGACAGTTTTCAGTTTCCTGTTCATCTAAGCCTGTTCTTTTAAATATTAGCATGCTCTCTCTGATCATTGCTTTCAATGTTTCATGTAATTCCTGTGGATAAGCAAAATTTAAATGTCGTAACTGTGGAATAAATAGTATCTAAGAAAAGTAATTAGTCACAAAATGACACGAGCTGAAGTTGACTTAACAAATTATGCCTGCTATGGTGGAGGTAAATAAGTTGTTTTCCCACGCAGTGCATCTCATGCCAAGGAATTGTCTACTCACAGATGATTGTGTTTACCCAATCGGTTAAGGTAGAGGTGTCATGAAATTAGGGTTATATATTTTACTTTATGAACAATTTTGAGAACATAGCTGTAGAGTTTTTTTTAACTTCTCATTACTTAATTTACATATCATTTCCTTTCTTCTTTCAACAACTGTCATGAGTTATCCTAAAAATGACAAGGTGCACGAGATAGGGCATCAGTTGGCCTGAGAATCAAGTGGGCAGTGAAAACCATGCAACCAAGAGTCTGTGAGGCGATCATTTAAAGGAGTCTTGGTTCTTTTTTTCATTGGGATAAAATCAAAGTTTGACTTGATTGTCTCTGAAGTCATTGAAGGTTTTCTCTTATTAGTTCAAGTAGGACCAGGAAAAGAAATATATGTGGATGTGCTTGTAGCACACTTGAGCTTGTGCTCACTGATTTAAATTGTTTCCACTTACTTTATTTGGTGACTTACTTCAAGTGCTCAAGACAGTAAGTGTTTAGCAAGTATTTGGCAGATAGTATCAGTGAGCACATGATAAAAGCTATTCTAGAGTATCTTCCAATTCCACAGGTTTGATAGAAAAAATACGTTCCTTGATTATTTAATATTAATATCATATATGTGGGGTAAGAAGATGGCACATTCCACCAGTGACATGGGGACCAAAGACCCTTTGTGCTGTTATGCGCTCATCCTTACTGTATTTCCTCTATGGAAACAACAGAGGGAACAGTAAAAGATTATTTATTAAGGGTTTATTTTTTTCATGAAACAAGTGTGGGAAAAAGTACACCATGTTTGCTAACATTCTATTGAGCAACAAAAGTCACATGGTCCAACATAGCCTCAGCAGGCTAAAACATGTAGTTTTCCTATCTACTCAGGAGGCAAATCATTCGGCGACTACAAGCCATTTTTTCTGCCTTTGAGATGAACTAGGGAAGCATATTTATTCTGATTGAAACAAAAGTACAGACATAAGCGTGTCATTGTCTACAAACTTTCAAAGGACCTCCAAGATTCAGAGTTAGCCCAGCTTGGATTCTTGCAGTTATCATTGTTAGAAATTAGATCACATGAAAGTGGATTGATCTGTAATATGTATTCTACTCCATTCCCAAAGATACACACACTCTTATCTTTGGAACCTGTGAGAATATTATTTTCCATGGCAGGGGAAATCTAACTTGTAGGTAAGAGTAAATAATCAATTAATCTTGAAACAGTGAGGTTATTTCTAGATTATCTGCATGTATCTTGTACAGACCAAGTGGCTTAATGTAAAAGAGGAAGGGAAAGATAGTGAGGAAAAATATGACAATGGAAGAAGGTGCAGGAGAGATTCAAAGCAAGAGAACAGGTTAAACTTGTTGACTTGTAAAAAAGGGAAGGAGCTTGAGTCGGGGCTAACAAGCACCTTCTAGCATCTTGGGATTGCCAAAAGCCATCGATCAACATGAAATGAATATTTATAACCCTCCAAATATAAGGAACTGGATTCTTCATCTAGCCTGGAACAGCAAGGAAAGAGATATCCCTAAAACCTTCAGTGAACCACAGCCTACCAGGGCCATTATTGCTCTCCAGTGACAACTATATTGAATTTCTAACCTGAAGAACAATACTATGAGGAAACCAACTTGTTTCAAGATTTTTGGATTTTTACTGAATTGTTACATTGGTTTTAGAAAATAAACAACACATTTTATTATCAAAACATATCTATTATTAGTTCTTCTTGACTGACACACAAATGTTCAAACACTGTGTGAAACTCCCAGGCTTTATTTTCTCTCTTCATTCTATGTAAGTAGTACTTAAATGGCTACAGTCCCAGAAAGAAAGAAAAAAACCCTAAGAATCTTTCAGACAGTAAGCTATCAAAAGATAAGTATTTTATGTCTACTGTGACTCTGCATGTGAAAATTCTCCAGAATCTAAGAGACAAACCCAAAGAGAAAATCACTTGGAGTTGAACCTCATTTATGATAAATTAGTTTTAAGAAAACTATTTGGTCCAGAGAATTTTTACGGTTACTATCCAACTGCATTTTTATTCCAGTGAGATAGTCCATACTGGTGTAGAAAGCTTGGAAGCATGTCGCAAGAGCAGGAGGCTGAAAGACCAGTCTTCAACTGAAAACATGAATCAGAACAAAGAAACCGAATGTGGAACAAGGCTACGAACTCACACAGTCTTTTCCTAGAGTCACACTTTCTTGAGCAGAGCTTTCACCTCTTAAAAATTACACAACCTCTCCAAACTGTCACCAACCAGGGAACACATGTTCAAATATGTGAGACTATATGGGACATTTCTCACTCGACCTACCACCAGGAATCTTCTAGTGGCAAGCCAGATAAAGGAGAAATGGAAGAAGGAAAATTTGTTTGTTCGTTTGTTTGATTTCTGTTTGCCTTCACTTTTGCTGGCTAGTTCGTTCTATTGCTGGTACCGCCACATTCCTTTGCTGATATTTGAAACAACTTCTTTGGGTTTCCAGCATAGACTGAAGACCATTGGCATATGAGGAATTCTCTGGGTTGTTATTGCCATATTGATACACCTGACACACCAAGCCTCGTGGACTGAGAAAATACAATATTTCTTTCTAGTCTTTCTGGTGTGACACAGCCATTGTTGGACTACCCAGAATACATCACATAAGCCAATCTAATAAATCCTCCTTAAAATATCTATCCATTCCCTTGGTTTTGTTCCTCTAGAGAACCTTGACTAATCTCTGTGTCTCTTCCACTCACACACACACAGATATATAGACATACATAAACTATAATTCTTCAAAAGCAGAAAAAAATGCATGATGAAATAAATCTGATCTTTTAAATTTTAAACTTTTATTAAATTTTTTCTTTGACAATTTATATATATAGTATATGCATATTTATATAGTATATGCACACACATATATGTAAATACAGATATATAGATATGTGGTTGCTGCCACTCCCATGCTCACTTATCTTTCTACCACCTTTACTATCCCTCTGTCCCTTGCTGGAAGTTCCTTTCCAGATTCATGACCTTTTGTTTTGAATTGTGACCAGCTGAGTTTGGCCAGTGCCATCCCCATGACCATGGATTTAGATAAATCCATTGAAATTTGGTGGACTCATCAGTGGACATAAAACTAAAGGCAATGCCTGTCTTTTCCACAGAATTCATCAAAAGCCAATAGTTCAGAGGTGTGGAATAGGGAGATGTGAGCCCCAGTCCCATCTGTGATTGACCATTGAAAAGCTGAGTCTTGTGGAGGCCCGTTACAAGCAGCTGATGCTGTAGTGAGACGACTTCATAGGCTGTGCCACGCTCATATCTGCAGGTAGCTAAGCCTTCACCTTCTCTGGTTAGTTCTGAGGCCCACTTAACATGAGAGAATCCATGGCTAGTACTGTAACTTGCTTACCAACCTATAGCTGAAGACAGCTTATACCTTAGGGTAGAACTTATTACTATTGTTTGGCAAAATTGATACAATCTCAAGCTGCCTTCAAAAATACTTATAACAATAGACAAAAGCTAATCTTACCCTTAATGAGAGAACCCTCTCTTTGCAATGAGCAGTAGGGAATGGGAAGACCCATGGCTAACCAAGGTGCTGAGATTGAGAGTCAAGTGCTCAGTCCCAAACAAGACATTCATATCTTCATGTCTAAGGTTCAGGGTATGGAAAAAGCTTTTGAAAGGGGTAAAAGGCTAAAGAAGAACTGTAAAATGTTTATTAATTAATTAAATTTATTTTTATTTACTCTCTTATTGTTTTTGGACAGTTGCACAGATGGATTTAGTTAATTTGATTTAATCTCTTCTCCCACACTTTCATATCTTGCTCTCCTGTCTGTCAAAGCCTCCTTCTCACAGGTCTCCTCTCCATTCACACATTTGTATTTTGATCCTCTGAATTTAGCCAGTAACTTTATTTTAAGTGACACACAAAAAAACGTAACAATTGTCCTCATTAATAAGATACCACATGGTATTTTAGTACAAGTATGCTTAGCATGATATTTAAAACATCTATGTTTTTCATGCTCATTTCTTAAAATAAAAATATTTAAATCCTTTGACATTTTAAAACACTTAGTATGAATTCTTATCTATAGTCACTCTGTTGTGAACCAGCAAGTATAAACTTCTACCACCTCCTATGCTGCTGTGACATAGTACTCACCGGTAGTTTTTCCTACCTCCTCCCGAATGTCCCCAGCTGTGGAAACCATCATTTTATTTCCATCTTTAGAGATCCTTATTTCTAGATGCCACTTGTTAGGCCTTTTGATATTTAATATTTCTTTTCCCTTTAAAAATGTATTTAATTTTTTTCTTACAATATGTTTTTAATTATTTATTCTATTTTTGAGATTATAGTATAACATACATCATTTCCAGATCCCCTTTATGCCTTCAAAATCCCTGTTGAATACAACTACAGTACAACTCTTAGTTCAAGGCTCAAGGATCGTGGTTGAAGACACGTAGAAAGAGTCTAAGAGACAATGGATCAGGGAGTTTGCTATAAAATGATTTCTCTCGGTATTGTCAAAAGCTGTACACAAATGTTTCACCATCATGGCTTTTTACAAATGAACTGAACAATGACAACAGCAGTGGATGGCTAAAGTGGACAGAGAAAGCCCATATCATTCTTTCCCTCCACCAGTTCTGACCGGCTCCTCCCCATATCCCTACCAACTCAACTTCATGTTTCCACCCCACCTCTCTCTTTCTAAGAAAAATGAGACACAAAGTCAACACAAACAAATGAAACACAAAAATCAAAACAAACATAAAAAATAGAAAAGAAAGCCAGAAGATAGAAAAGAAACCAGGAAGACGTAGATAACAAAACAAGAAAAAAAGTACAAAGACAAAAATTTATGGAGTCCATTTTGAATTGAACTACTCCTGGACATGGGGCCTGTACTGGAATGTGCTCCATACACTCAGTGATGCTCTACTGGAAAAAAAAATGCCCCAAAAGTTAATCAATTGCCAAAAGCCTCTTGATCGGGGGGGTGGGGGGGGATGTTATTCTCTTCCCCTTCTCTGCACTAAGATTTGGTCTGGTTTGAACTTGAACAGGTCTTGAGCATGTTGTCATAGCCTCTGTGAGTTCTTCAGTGTATCTCTCATGCTAAAGTATCCAAGAACCTCATACCAGAAAGGTAGTAGGTCTAGAATAAAATTCACTACTATTATTCTGCTAAAGGAATATAACAGTAAAGACCTCCTAATGACAAATTTCTATACCCACAGACCAGTGCATTTTTCAAACCCTTCCCCTAGAGCTCAGGTATCTAAGTAGAGGAGGAGGTGGAAAGATAGTAATAGAGATAATAGATGACTCCAAGGAAACAGCATCTTCCAGACATGATAGGTACTGGTTTATTTCTCTTAACAAATTGATTTGAAGTTTTATCCATGTTATTTTAAATGGAATATTTTCTTTGTACAAATTTATATTTTAATAGGTAAAAATCATTAGCAAATGAAACCATTGATTTACAGTCCTTCAAAACTATCTGTCTGTCTACCTACCTATCTATCTATCTATCTATCTATCTATCTACCTACCTACCTATCATCCATCATCTATCTACCTATCTAATTTGTCCATCCATCCATCCATCCACTTATCATTTAGCTACCTATCTAATCTGTCTGCCTAACAATCCATCCATCAATTCATCCATCCATCCATCTATATTTACCTACTTATCTATCTATCTATCTATCTATCTATCTATCTATCTATCTACCTACCTACGTATCTATCATCTGTCATTTTGTTCCCCATTCCTTTTCTTAAACTTCTAGTTCTGTTCTCTGTCTTAGTCCCACAAAGGGTCAAACTGTTATTTAAGTTTTCTGTAGAAGTTGTTTTTCAGATTTATCATTTTTTATCTTTTCCTTTTGTTTCTGCTTCTTAGGTTCTGTGTTTACTGTATACAAGCAACATTACTACTAGCTTTTTACTGACATGTACTTTGTTTGTAGTATCCTAATCAGGGTATCAATTTCAATTCTTCTGAAGGTCTTTAAGATTCTGATGTACATTTTGAGAGAATATTTTCAATATTTCTCAGATTTTACATGAATTTATCTTTTAAATACCCATTCTTTTGTAATTCAAGAGTACATTATTTATTATGGTTATAATCCACTATTTCTCACTGGTTAACATTTTAAAAGATTATGTTTTACCACTTATTTTTATTTTTTATGTTAAATCTATAATTTAAAAAATTACAAATTGTAGCTGGATGTTTTCCTTTGTCTAGGCCGGCTGGCAGCAGTTGGGACAAATCTCTCCCACTCGTGTCTCCCAAGTAAGTACACAGAGGCATATATTAATTATAACTGCTTGGCCATTAGCTCAGGCTTATTAATGACTAGCTCTTACCCATCTGATACTATATCCATAAAGTCTCATAAACATGAGTACCTAAGCAGGAGCTGAACAAGGATACCAATAGATATACTAACATGCAAAAGGAGAAGCCGAAATGGCCTCAAACCTAAACAAGGAACCATAGGCAACTAAGGAGTAACATTATGTATACTGAGCAGGTAGTATTTATATATTTAAGATTATATATGCATATATCTATATGTATGTAACAATGACTAATGTAGAAAGGGTCCATGGATCAAAAGACACCGAAGAAAGATGTGAGAGGCTTTGGAGGGAGGAAGGAGAAGGGAGAAATGATAAAATTATATCATAATTTCAAAAACACTCAAATGATTACTAAAGAAACAAAATGAAAAATTGCTTTTGAGAAACAAAAAATATATTAATAAAATGATTTCATAAAGAAAACTTTAGTGGGTTAAAAAAGAATTTAGAAACTACAACGGAAATTTCAAGCATGGAAGATTGAATTAGATAAGTCACACTGACAGAACATTGGAGCAGCTTCAAAACAAAGATCAGAGGTCCCAGAGCCTCTCAGACTGATGCAGATTCACACAGATCAGAACGGCACAAGAATTTCAAAAAGGCCTTGGTGTTGACTACAATGGCCTGCAGGAACAAAGCATATTTTTTCTCAGGAAAATGAAGAAAGTCCCCTGGAAAAGTTCATGTCAGCAAAGCTGCCTGACGAAAAAAACAATAGGAGTTATTGTTGGAGCCCACCTAGGTTTCCTAGTGGTTTTACCCAGCAGGACTGCATAAGAGGATGATTGGACCATGGGCCTGAGTACTGGGTGTTTGTAAGGGTCTACACTTGGCTATATCTAGCAAGGGGGAGGTCTTTTGCCCCGCCCCTTGGCTTTGTTATAAAAAGCCCTTTGGAATAAAGTTCTGGGCTGGTGGATAAGGATCCAGGCCCACTGGAGGCTATCCTGTGTTTCTATCTGTTTCTCCCCCCTCTATTTCTATCTTAATCTTTTATTTCTCACTCCTCAAGAGTCTCTGGGTAAATAAATGTGGGAGCTGGTCTCCCACAAGTTATATCAATTTTCTTCTAAACTTCGTCTGTTTACTGGACATTTATTGTCACACTATCATCTCTGTAATTCATGGATAATTACAGGCAACCTGTTCCATTCTGCTTCCATTTCTAGTAACAATAAAACTCACATTTTACCCACTGTCTTACGCTGATAGTCTTAAGCATACATGCCTTACATTTTAATCTTCAGAAATATTGCTGTTTTATTTCATAATATGCTGTTTGGAATATTCACATGTTTAATACTCATCAGAAGGTAGCACTGATACTGGGGTGCCTCTCCCCACTTCTTTTCCTTTACTTTTTTTTTCTGTTTCATCTGTTCATATTTCCTTGTGTAATACCTTTAACTTTTTCACTTGGGGACTAGACAGATGGCTCAGTGACTGCAAACACTTGCTGCTCTTCCATTAGATCAGAGTACAGTTCTCAGCACCCACATTAGGTGGTTTGTCGTATCTGCAACTCCAGCTCCAGGCGATCTGATGCCTCTGACCACTGAAGGCACCTGTATTCACATGCATAAACCACACACACACACACACACATACACACACACACACACACACACACACACACACAAACTTTAAAATAACATAAATAAACAAATAAATATTGTGAAAATTTATCTTAAAATATTTGATATTAGTCAATTAATTGCAGATAGTACATTAACTTCCTGTGTATGTTCCTTCTAGATTTTTTTTTTTGAGGGGGGG
>CABHPP010113080.1:9338-57128 GCA_902168425.1 Peromyscus attwateri
GAAAGAAAAAGAAAGAAAGAAAGAAAGAAGGAAAGAAAGAAAGAAAGGAGGGAAGAAAGAAAGATAGGTAGATAGATAGGTAGATAGATAGATAGATAGATAGACAGGTAGATAGGTAGATAGACAGACAGACAGATAGATGATCGATAGATAGATCGATAGATACATAGATAGATAGATAGATAGACAGACAGGTAGATGGATAGGTAGGTAGGTAGATAGATAGATAGATAGATAGATAGATAGATAGACAGATAGATAGATAGGTAGATAGGTAGATAGACAGACTGACAGACAGACAGATAGATGATCGATAGATACATAGATAGATAGATAGACAGGTAGATGGATAGATAGATAGATAGATAGATAGACAGATAGGAAGGTAGGTAGACAGACAGACAGGTAGGTAAGTAGGTGGGTAGACAGACAGACAGACAGATAGATAGATGATAGATATATAGGTAGATAGATAAATAATAAATGCAATTAAAAGATGTTTTTTGTTAGCTTTTGGTTTGAGTTTTTGAGAAGGGTCTCATGCAGCCTAGGCTGGCCTTCAACTCACTGTAGCCAAGGATGACCTTGAACTTCTGATTCTCCTGCCTTCATCTTCCAAGTTCTGGGGTCGTAGCTCTGTATTACCATATCTGGTTCTAAAATTTTGATACTTGTACTAGATTTTTTGGCATTAATTTTTATTTCTTAAAAATACTGCATTAATGCCAGGTGGTGGTGGTGCACACCTTTAATCCCAGAACTCGGGAGGCAGAAGCAGGCAGATCTCTGTGAGTTCAAGGCCAGCCTGGGCTACAGAGTGAGATCCAGGACAGCCAGGACTACACAGAAAAACCCTGACTTGAAAAACAAACAAGAAACCCTGCATTGGGGTCTGGGAGACGATGCAGTCGGGGAAGAGCTTGCTGCTCAGGCGTGAAGACCGGAGTTCAGATCCCCAGCATCTAGGTGAAAGACCGGGGTATGGTGATGGGTGTCTTTACCTCAGTGCTGGGGAGATGGAGAAAAGAAGATGCCTGGGGCTCGCTGGCCAGCATGTCCAGGTGCAGCAAGAGGCCCATCCAAAAAACAGATAAAGTAGAGGAATTGTTGAGGAAGGAACTTGATGTTGACTTCTGGTCTCTACATACAGACACACTGACATGCGTGTGTACCCATATCTGCACACACATGTACATACACATGAACACACATGTACACACACACACACACACACACACACACACACACACACACACACACAAAAGAAATACTGTGTTAAAGCACCCTCTCCTTGTGGCTGGGGGTTTAGTGTTCCCCTATGTGAGTCCGACTCTTCTTACCCTAACCCCTAGGCTGCCGTCTGGTCACCTCCCACCATTCGCCTCTCCTCTGATAGGGGCCACCTGGATGCCACTCCAGGACCTTGATATCATCCTGACTCTACATGCCCAGTGTCACGCTGAGTGTTATGTAGGTAGCATACAGATCCCCAAGCCCTTTAAGTGGAGGGCACTTTGCAGTTGCTCCAGCATGGCCCAGTGACCGGAAGTGCCTACCCTGAGGTGGCAGAGCAGGATTAGGGCAGAGCACTGCAGGGCTGTCACTCAGCAGAAGAGAAGGCCTTGCTGGTGACTCAGGACGAAAGCCGTCACACAGCCCTGACACGACATGGTTTACTGTCCTTCACTTTGACAGACCTTTTTCTTTCCAGGTGGCCAAATGGCTCAGTTCTGGTCACGGAAATCTGGACTAGGGGGATGGCTCGGTGGGTAAAGTGTTTGCTGTGCAGATGTGAGGACCTGAGTTCGGATCCCCAGAAACCATGCAAACCCCAGAGTGGTGAATGTGTCTGTATTGCCAGTGTTCTTACGATGAGACAGGAAGTGGAGACCCAGAGATCCTTGGAAGCTTGTGGGCCAGCTAGCCTTGTGCATGTAGGAGAACAGGAGACTCTGCTTCAAGTAAGGTGGGAGGTAAGAGTCAGTGTGCGAGGCTGTCCTTTGACCTCCATACATACCCTGCGGCATACACGCATGCACACATATCCAGACATGGGGAGAAGGCATTGGCATAGGCGTGTGGGACAGATTGAAATGATATCCTTTTGACCCAACCTGGCCATTTTTTTTTTTTTTGAGAAAGGATCTTGTGTAGCTCAGGCTTTCTTGTAGCTCAGGCTGGCCTCAAACTCACTATGTAGCCCAGGATAGTCCTGAAATTCTCTCCCCTCTACCTCGCAAGTGTCACCTGGCCACCAGGGCCAGTTTATTGACCCCTTTAACTCAAAGCTGGCTCCTGTTCCTCTCTGTCCCTTTGATTTGCTTCAGTTCTGTGGTCTTTGTCTGTCGGGACCTGACATCATGTTGTCTAATCAATTTGTCCTAAGTTGTCTCCTTCATCACAAGCAATTCCACACGGGCTGGCTCTTGTATATTGTTTTAGTCTACACATCCCATGTCGTGGCACACCGTCAGCACTTAATCAAGGTTTATTGAATGAACAGAGGCACTCTGAGGCACTTGGTCCGTTCCTGCCGGTGACATCAGCTGGTTCTCTGTGGTGCAAGTGAACTTGTCCCTGGAGTTGGGATGAACAGGGTGTGCCTGGCTTGCTTGCTGCTCTGCTCTCAGTTTGGTCTCACTGTTTACCTCTCCCCTGCCACCACACTCAGTGACAGCTGGGTGGCCTCTTGCATGAGGACATCCTCACTGTATTAGTCATTTTGCAGCACTGTAACGGAAGTACCAGAGAGAAGCACCGTAAGGGAGAGAGCATTGTTTCAGGGGTTTCCTGTCCATCATGGCGAAGAAAACATGACATGGCAGGGACGATACACACCGTAGCAGACAAGAAGCAGAGAGGGAGAGCACATGGGAAGGAAGGGACAAGTCAGAATCATGTGACCTTCTGTTAGCTAGCCCCTACCTCCTAAATGGTAAACCTCCCCACACAGTGCCACCTGCTGGAGACCACGTTTTCAAAACACGAGCCTGTGGGGAACGTTTCAGATTCAGACCCTAACACTCCCCATCCTCAGGGGTTCTTGTCCTTGTGGGACTTTAGGTGACGGTGACACACTGTGAGGACTTCTCCGATCCTGCCCTGACGGTGCTTCAAAAGCTGTCACCTCCCGGTTGTGATTTCCAAAATGGGGCCTCATTCTAAGAAAACAAAACAAATGGGTTTGGCATGCCAGACTCCATTAACCACTACCCGAACTGATCAACAGCAGGAGTCCAGGGAAATTGCTGGAGCAAATTGAGAAGCCAGATTATTTGGGTTTCTTGATTGAGATCGGAAGAACAATTATTTGAGGGTTCCATTTCATAAGCTTTGCTTACTAACCCCAGATTGTTTTAATATCTCTGCCTCAATTATGGAGGGTGTGGCCACCCTTAACATGTGCTCTTAAATTATGTGTGTGTGTGTGTGTGTGTGTGTGTGTGTGTGTTCATGTGTGATTGTGGGTATGGAGGGTGCATGTACACACATAGATACATGCACATGGAGGCCTGAGGACAGTGGATATCTTTTTCTATAGCTCGTCACATTGTTTTTTTGAGGCAGGGTCTCTCACTGAATTGGGGCTGCCTGACTCAACTAGACTGTCTGGCCAGTAAGTTTCCGGAATCCTCCTGTTTCCTCCTGCCCAGCACTGGGATTACAGGTATGTACTGTGCTTGGCTTTTCATATGGGTACTGATAAAACTCAGGTTCTCACGCTTGTGTGCAAGCACTTTCTGAGTCATCTCCCCCGGCCCTAAAAACCCATTTTTTGCATTATTACTGACAGGGACACCAGTGCCAACGTGCCTCAATCTTTTCACTGTATAGAAGAAAAAGGGAGGTGCAAAGGAAGGAGGGGCTGAATGACCTGAAGAACTGGATGTGGAGCCTGGCTGCTTCTGAGGTAGCTATACAGCAGCTTCGGGGATGGGTCCATGGTACCCCTGAAGGAGTCTAATGCCTCAAGGCTTCTCATCAGCCCAGGGACTGTTAAGGCAGTCTTGATAGGAGGGGCAGTGTGCCATGGCCTCCCGGTGCCCAGCTCTTCCTTAGAAGGTGAAATGGCCACCACACAGGTGTCCCCACCCATGCTAAGGAGCTTGTTGCACCTTGCAGTGGCCAAGACAGCATAGAGTTAGAATGAGGGAAAGGGAAGATCTGCAGAACTTCCACGATGCCCCATGAGGACTTCAGCAGTCAATGGGTCTCCACACTTGCTCAGCAGCGCCCCCTGACTGATATCTCCCTGGTCCTTTGCTCTGTTTTCTGTTTGGTGGTTAAAGAAAAAAGATCCAGAGAAATGGAAATAATTTATCCCAACTAACAGAGGAAGTGGTAGGGAAGGATTCTGAACCCAAGAGTGAATGTCTCTTGCTGTGACAGAGGTACAGAGTCCCCAGGACGGATCCCTCAGGAAATGGCTTTTATGACAAATTCCTAATGGTCCCAGAATAAAGGCAGTTGCAACCCCACTACCGTTGGGTCTTGGCGCTCTCCTACACATGAAAATCATTTTGATACTGAAAGAGAGCCCCCTGAGTCCTCCAATGGTTCCTGCATTCATTTTCTCCTTTAGCAGCCAGCACCTCCCTGTCAGGTGTGACAACAGATTCAGGCATATTGAAGCACACCAGAGAGAAGCCATTCCCTCAGGCTGCAGGCCTCTATCTCAGAGGGAGTTGATAGGCACCCGGCAGTGGTCTATGAGCACTGCCATCCTCACTCGGAAATCACAGGATCTGAGTTGACACTTGTTCTCTTAGCGACTGCACACCCACGTCTAGGAATTAGCCACAGGGATTTTAAATACGAACCTCTGTCAAGTCAATGTCCCTCGTCCTATGTGTAGGCAGTTGGCTGTTGGAACCTAAATGGGGAACTTGGCATCATTTGTCTGTTAAATGTCACCTTATTGCACTCAGCCTATCTTTTTTGTAGCCCATTAAATGCTCTTGCAGTCGGGATTTTTGTCACTCAAATGCTTCTGTCGGTGCCTGGAAGTGCAGAAAGACATTAAGAGCAGAACAGAGAGCCACGAAGATGAGCCTGTGCCATTTCACCAGAAACCCCCCTCCAGTCACGGCTCCATATTCCACGTGTGGTTGATTAGCCAGCTGTGAGTCTGCATGTGTGAACTCACCCTGCCCCATTTCCCACTCTGCTCACAAGCTAACAAGAAAGACTTCAGCAAATGCTTGGCAGACATCGAAACAACGTGTGTAACACATCCCTTCAGAGCTTCCAGGGTAGCATAGCTTTCTTAGAGAATCCACACTAAGTCTTAGTTCTCAGTCTTTTCGTCTCTCCTTCCTTCCTTCCTTCCTTCCTTCCTTCCTTCCTTCCTTCCTTCCTCCTTTTCCTAACTACTCATAAACTAAGGCTACTATGAATTGCAAAAGAATTTCCTACAAAGGTAGGCAATGCTTTTGCTGATCTAGGATGGAATGATGTCATAGCATGAGAAGGCTCAGGTGTGGAAGAAGCTAGTAGATGAGTTGTAGTGGAGAGGATGTGCCAGCAACAAAGCCATGAAACATGTTCCGTGAGTGGACTATTTAAAAGCTGATTTGGGGGCGGGGGAAGAAACAAAATGACCTGGAATATTTGGTTCCACCTTGGTTTGTAAGTCATTGGAGAGCCATTGATCCAGCTTAGGACTGAAACTTGTAACCTTGGGCTGGAGAATGATCATATATAAGGCATAAGGGGAGTGTTGGAGGGACTTTTGCAGCCCTTCAAAGAGGCTGCTTTTTGCGCCTTGAGTCCTGGCTGATTGCCCTCAACATGCTGTGCCTGCAAATCTCATTGTGGCCACCAGGAGGCAGTACTTGACATAATCCATATAGGTTGGGTTTTCTAACCCCTGCCACCTGGTGGCTGCTATGAGAATTAAAGAAGTAGGGTTTAGAATGAGGGTTGGCTAGGACCACTGTGGTTAGTTAACGCTCAGCATAACTCATTCGATTTGCAAGGGTATGCCAACTTATTTTAATGTTGGTAAAGTCACAGTGGTCATAAGCAGTTCCAGGTGGAAAAAAACATGTATGGAGGGGAAAGGAAAGACCAAAGGAAAGAAATGAAATGGAAAGAATTTGTGTGTTGTCGAAGTGAGTCATGATTACAAAACTGTTGTTCATGGAGGCTCTCAGAAAGTTTGTCCCTGGATTCTGTGGTACATGTGCCATCTGGAGCAAGATACTTTCCTACCTTGTGCCTTTTTCAGAGTTTAAAACATTTTTTATTAAATTTATTTACTTACTCTGTGTGTGTGTGTGTGTGTGTGTGTGTGTGTGTGTGTGTGTGTGTGTGTTTAGTCAGCATCAGAGAACAACTCGCAGGAGTCAGCTCAGCTTCCTTTTTCTACCGTGTGGGTCCTGTCCTGGGGATTGAACTCAGTTTCTCAGCAGCAAGCCCCCTTACCTGCTGAGCCATCTTGCCAACCCCTCTTTCCAAAGTTTTTAATGCAGTAGAATGTGTATAATAAAAACCCATCATGGAAACCTCTTTAAAGTGTTCAGCTCAGTGATACTAAGTAATTTACATGGTTGGACAATCAGCACCATAAATTCACCTCCAGAGCTTTCTCATGTTTCAGATTGAAACTCTGAATTCATTACAAACTACCTCCTCCCCTCTCCACTCAGCCCTAATATTCACAGCAGACTTCCAGTCTCCCTCTATTTCACTATTCTAGGTACAGCATAGAAGTGGAATCATTCGGTTTTGGTTTTCTAGGATTGGCTTTTTTCATGTAGCAGGATATTCTCAGTGTGCTCATCTACATGGTAGCATGTGTCAGAACTTCTTTCGTTTTAAGACCTAGTAACATTCCTTGGTGTATCATCTGTCATCTTTCTCTCTCTGTCTACCCCACGTTGCTCACCTGTTCATTTCTGAATCTTAATGAGCACCTGAGTGACCCCACTTTTGTTTGTGAGTCATGTTGTCATGACTACAGGTGTATAAGGACCTGGCTTTCAATTGTTTTGGTTGTATACACAAGTGTGGAATTGTGGGTGAGTATATTAGTTACCTTGCTGTTGCTGTGATGAAACACCATGACCAAAAGCAACTTATAGAAGATTAGAAGGAAGAGTTTATTTTACCCCTTGGTTCCAGAGGGAGAGTGCTTAATGGCAGGGGAGGCGTGGCAGCAGGCAGGTGTGGTGGCAGAGCAGGAGGCTGGCTGATCACATCTCAACCACACACAGGAAGCAGAAAGCCAACTTGAAGTGGAGCAAGGCTATACACTCTCAAAGCTGTGTGACTTGTGACTTGCTTCCTCCAGCAAAGTCCCTCCTTCTAGATCCCATAAAATCCCCAAACAGTGCCACCAAATACATGACCTAATGCATTCTTTCTTCTTTTAGACAGGGTCTCTCTGTTACCCTGGCTGGCCTGAACTCACTCTGTAGACCAGGTTGGCCTCAAACTCACAGAGATCCACCTGCCTCTGGCTCCCGAGTGCTGGGATTAAAGGTGTGCACCACTATGGCCAGCCTCTAATGCATTTTTGTGAAGATGCCATCCCTACCTAGGAAAAAGTCAAGTTCTCCAAGGAACAGGAACAATAGATGCTGAGGCACAACCCCTTCTCCATCTGGGAAAGGGGCTTGCATTTCCCCAGGGACACCTTTTGCTTCCCCCAGGCTGGAGCCTGGCTGTATTTCCTCCGTGGAACAAGGGGGTAGCCGCACAGACAGCAAGTTGGGAAGCCGTCCTCTGTTCATATGAAGCCTCGTCCTCTTGACCTCGGGGGAGTTTGGAAATCATAGCAAGGGTGCCCTATGTGAATGAAGACCATACACCCGGGGGACACGCGGACCCGTGTAGCCATCTCCTCCTGTCCCAGTTAAAAGGAACTCGTCCCTGCCATTCCTGCACACAACCTGCAGGGGGCGAGCTGTTACAGAGCAAAGCTGCTTGGGAACTATTGGGCAAAGGTTAAAAATCCATCTTCTTTAACTTCTGGCGCTGTGACCTGGGATGTGTTCCTTAGCTTTAGAGTCCACAAGACCAGCGGCCATCCTGTTGAATTCTTGAGTCCTGATGCACAACAGCTGTACCAAGTCAGGCACGGGGCCTATTTCAGGACCTCCCTAGGGGTGCTCTTTCCTTCTCCAGCCTTTTCTCAATTACTGGCTTCGATCATGCTCCCCAAAGTTCTCGCCTCTCAAGGTTGTGGGGTAGACCTTGGGGGCCGCTGTCATCAACAGTGGGTTCACTCTTCATTATTTCTGATGGGATCCGGGGTCTGCAGATTCCACACCCTTCCCAGGATTCTCCATTCAAACATGGCTGCGGGTCGGGGTTGGGGGTAGTGTTGGATTGAAACTCTCTTTGCTCCGTGGTCTCTTGGGCTTCTAGACCCTTCCTGCGGAAGGTCAGACAGCTTAGGTGGGCACCCCCAGGCCCACCCCTCTCCCGTTTGGCTTCTGTTAAGCCTGTGGTACAATCTGTTACTTAACTGTGGAGGACTTTGGAGTATGTTAATAGCAATTTGTGATAGATGCCTTTGGCACCCACACATTCAAGAACACCCACAGGGAAAAAAAAAAAAAAAAGAAAAAGAAAAAGAAAAAGAAGGTGGGGGAGGGGAGCTACTTTAATGGGAGATAACATAGCCGCGTGCAATTTGGCTATTCATTGTATCTCTGGCACTTTATGTACTACATTAGCGGAGGCAATTTCATGCATATGGATATAATGCATTAAGTGGAGGCATTTAAATATAGTGAAACTAATTTTATGATGATTAGTTGAAGGAAAACATTGCATTCGTATCATCTATATAGAAGCCAATTTGCATGAAAATGCCCAAAGTTGCTATGCCAACATTTTCTGTGCCGCTGGTCGGGGTCGTCTCCCAGTCAAGACTTTGTATTAAAAATCGGTCTCCGGTGCCCATGTCTTTTAATTCATTGCAAGCTGTAGGCCATTTGCTCACAAAGCGCTCGCAGTAAAACAAATGAATAGCTAAAATACTCATTTGCATGATTCCCATTTGAAAACGATTCCCCTGAAATTAAAAAAGCGTGTTACTCGGTTGTGAAGATGGATGGGCCGGCGAGGCGGGCAATTAATATTTCCGGCGTTCTCTTTAAAGCCCTCCCAAGACTGAGAACAGCACATGCCAGACAAATTGGGCCCCACAACAGTTTTGGGGCCTCAGCGGCGGCAGCTTGCCCACACTGTCTCTCCTTTATGGTCTCACTTACATTATGCAGTAATTAAAACTATTTACCATTCGTACTTATCTGCCATCTGCCACTAGAAGGTTCCTCTTTTTTAGAAAGCCTTCCTTTTTTTTTTAATTTAAACATATATATATATATATATATATGTTGTTAGATTTATACAATATATTTTGATCGTGTTTCAACTCTTCCCAGATTCTCCCCACATCCCTACCCAACCAAGTTCATGGGCTTTCTGTCTCTCTTTCAAAGTAAAACAAAACACCCCCCCCCCCCCCCAGACAAACAAATAAGAGCTGTATGAAGAAGGAAGGCTTGGCATCGCCTGCCGAAGGAGGCTCTGGGGTCCTGTCCCCAGGCCTGAGCTGTCTCCTTGCTGCCTCTGGGAAGGAGAGGTGGGGATGGGCGTGGTGTGGAAAGCAGATTCCCCGGGAGTTTGTTTGCATTAGAGCACCGCTTCCTTCATCTTGGGGGCGGTGGTCTTGGCTTAGCTCTGGGTGTGAGCTGCATGTTTAGGGGGAAGCCTAGGCCTGGATCTTCTCACAAAAGAAGTAGAATGTGACCAGGAGCTCTGACCACATGGCAGAGCCACTAACTACAGTTGTGTAAGTTGTTGACTGTGTGTGTAAGCATGGTTAGTCCAGGGATCCATGAGGCTCAGGCCTGGTCTTGCTGTGATCCATTCAGCATTCTGAGGGCCTGTGGTCTGGGTTGTCCCCAAGAGGGCATCACCTTCTAACTTCCACAGAGGCACATTATGATCTGGCAGGAGGGCTTGGGTGAGGGAAGCCATTTTGAAAACTGCTAAGTTTTCTCTATGGAGGTTAAAGGCTCCAGATGGATTCTTCTGAGGGTCTGGCCCTGAGGTGCCCAGGGCTCTGCGTCAGGCTGTCCTCCACGGATATTTCTACCACCTTCTGGCCCATCCTGAAAAGCCAGTCCCCATGAGGCACTCACTCACGGGAACAAAGGTGTGGCCAGAGGCTGCAGATACCACAAGGGGCAGGCTCCGGGAGGACTGGGCGTCCATCCAAAACGCTTTCTGAGCCAGGCCTGGTGGTGTACACTGGCAATTCCAGCACTCAGAAGCCTGAGGCAGGAGGATTAGGATTTTGAGGACAGCTTCAGTTACATAATAAGTTTGAGACCAGCCTGGGCTATATGAATCTCTCTCTCTCTCTCTCCCCTCCTTTCTCAAACAAACAAACAAACAAACAAACAGACAGACAGACAAACACCAGGCCTTACACAAAAATCAAAACAAAAGAATACTGCTCCTCAGAGCGTAGCCCAACACTAGCCCACAGTACATGCCTCCAACTATTGTTAAATCTTTGGCGAAGCTCACAACAGGGTTCCACCACCAGCCATGGAATCCTTCTGAGCTTCTCCAGTAGATTCTCAATAGCTGTCTCCCAAGTGACGTGGCTATTCCCAGCACATAGCCACAGGGTTTGGATTTGCCCAGAAATGCACCCTCTGCTGGAGTGTTCCAAGCTCCATGCCTCACAGAGGTCTCAGGGCAATACTCACCATCCTCTGCAGGCCTGGGTCAAGGTCACCCCCTCGGCCCCCTTACCTTCATCTCTGTTTCTCCCATCCCTAGGTGAGGGGAGGCCATTCACCCAGGGATACTGCCATTTCCCCTGCTCAGCTAAGGGATGGGAGCTGGAGCTGGTGCCTGGTCCACACATCAGGCCCTCTGAAACCAGGCTGCCCTGGGACCTTGTGACCTTTACCAGATCAGATAGGATGGGTGGCCATAGGTAATGAAGTGACAGTGCTCTTCTGAAGAGACTGGCATGGGTCCCGGTAAGGAGGGGTGAGTCACCACAAGAGCCTTATTCTACCTGGCCTTGGCTGTCAAGGTGAATTACATGTTGTCATTACTTAAGATGTTATAGTTGATAGGCAAGGTAGCATAAACCTGTAAAATCCCAATACTCCAGAAGTGGAAGTAGGAGGATTGTGAGTTCAAGGCCAGCCTAGACTTTATAGTAAAACCTTATTAAAAAAAAAAAAAGGCTGACAAGATGGTTCAGCAGGTGAAGGTGCTTGCTGCCAAGCCTGAAGACCTGAGTTCAATCCCTGGAACTTGCATCGTAGAAGAAGAGGACCGACTCTCACAAGTTGTCCTCTGATCTCTACACATGCACTGTACACATGCACGTCCAAACACACAGGAACACAAGACAAACGGGAGTATAAGTTTTTAAACAGTGTGATGGCATCTGGGAGCCATACATCCCCACTGACACAGAGTTCCCTTCCAGGCACCAAGAGCCCCCTTGCTGGCCAGGTCAACCAGAAGCTCCTCCTCCTGTACAGGACAGTGTGGATCACAGACTTAGAACAGACACAGAGCCACTTGGGGGAAGGCTAGCAACGGTGAGTGAGTCGAGAAAGCCCAGCAAATGACGTCAAATCAACAGTGTCCTTTCTGCACAGACCCAGGGCACCAGCGGTGGCCAGTGTGCTGCAACCCTGGGTGAGACTCTCCTAAATCAGTTCTTGTCATGAGGCTGGCAGCTAGCGAGGACGCCAGGACACGGGATTTCTGTGCTCTTGTGTCTCCCCAGAGCAGGTGCGCACAGTCCTGGAGCAGATGGAAGCCATCTGCTCAAAAAAAGAGCTCCCCAGGTTCAAGGTGACAGTTTCTCTCTGACTGTCTTCCAGCACAGCTCTGCATTTTGGAGTTAGATATTGAGAATCCGGATGCTGCTTTACAGAGGAAGGGAACAGTCACACCCACCATAGTTGACCCTGCGAAGCTAAGCCTCTGCCCCCGTAAGCTCTGTTATCCACTGTAACTAATCTTATGGTCTTCCACGATCTGAAGGGCTTAGAAGATCAGGGTTGAGCTGGGGATATGGCTCAGTTGGTAGAGTACTTGCCTAGCATGCATGACGCCCTGGGTTTGATCCCCAGTACTACATAAAATGGGCATGGGAATGCACACCTGTAATCTCCACTTTTGGAGGTAGAGGCGGGAGGATCAGAAGTTCAAGGTCATCCTCAGCTACAAATTAACTTGTCTACTTTAGACCCTGCCGCCAAACAAACAGACCAGGGTTGAGCTCATCTGGACCCAGTGCTCTTTCTGCCTCCCTGTGGCCTCAGGCAAGTCACATGTCCTCTCCGAGCCTCCCCGACACCTGCTGCAGCTCCCTCACCCACAGTGCCTTTTGATCGATCACGAGCGAGCGGCTCAGCCTGCACCTCCTGGCAAATCATTACAACAGCCTTCTGCAGCTTTGTTATCGAGACAAGAACAAGAGAAGTAAATGTTCCTGGTTTCTGAAGAAGACACTGGTAAAAGGAAACTAGGAGGCAGAAAATTCACAATCCATCCGCGGAAGCTTCACCCGCTTCCTGTTTGGAGGAAAAGAAGAGGGAGGCTGGGGAAAGCCCACCACTCACTTAGCAACTACCAGTGAGATTCAGTGCAGGACCAAAAATAGACGCCTTCCCAGGAAAGTATCGTGTTTCATAGCACCAAGCCAAAAAGGAAAGAAAAAAAATTAACATAGGGAAGCCATTTAAAGCAGGAAAAATATTTGTATGTAGAAGGAAATATTTTAGGCAGGAGTTGAATGCCAAATGATTTTGGGTCTCTGTAGGGAGTAATGAGGCGTAGACACACAATGCTGTATGCATGTGATATTATCCGCACCCGCCTCGGAAAGCTCTTAAATCACGCAGATGCAGTTAGGGACCATTGTACAAAATAAACATCCCACTTGGTGTCCCGCCTGCCCCTAAGTTCCCTGATCTAGAGAGGCACTGGCAGATTTTTACAGCCCTGTAAATTAACGTGGTGCTGATTTGATTGAGCTAAATTAATAAGACTTGTGCTTTGTTGCAAAATAACTATTACAGTATGTTGTGGGGACGCGCTGCCGATAAGGAAATTGCTGCCTTTAACAATCCCACTGAAGTTTCATGGAGGATTTCAAAACCGATTTTAATTAAAACAAAAGCCGATGTGTGGTAATAATGTGGATGTTAAGGAGAGAAAATGTGAAATGCCTTTTTAAATCCATTTTAATATGTCTTAAGGACTGGATGATGGATGGGCTAAGAGCCTGCGGCTGACATTGAGCTGGGAGGCTGCCTGGACGACTAGCTCCAGCGGCTTCAGCACCCAGCACACCCGCAGGGCCTGTGCCAAGGCTCAGCTTTTGGTCTAAGGGTGGTCTCCTGAGGTGGAGCTGCAGGGGGCCCTTTTCATAGTCCTGATGACCTTGGCACCTGATTCTCCTGGCTTCATGGGGCTGAGCCACAGGCCAATGGGGCCACAGTCCTCTGGAGGCCCTATCTAGAGACCAGGCTTTCCAAAACTCTAATCTCTCTCTCTCTTTCTCTCTCTCTCTCTCTCTCTCTCTCTCTCTCTCTCTCTCTCTCTCTCTCATTTTTGTTTTTCAAGACAGGGTTTCTCTGTGTAACATTCCTGGCTGTCCTGGAATTTGATTTGTAGATCAGGCTGGCCTCAAACTCACTGAGATCCTCCTGCCTATGCTTCCCAAGTGCTGGGATTAAAGGTGTGCACCACCACCACCACCACCACCCGGCTCCAAAACTCTCTTAAGTCATATCCCTGGGACCTCAGAGACACAGGGTTTGAAATAAGAAGCCAATGACACAGGGAAGCAGGAGAAAGGCTCTGTCCTGAAGCAGAGGGGTCAGTGTAGAAAGCCTGACATGAACAAGCAGAGGCCTGGCTCCACAGTGAAGATCGCTCGGAGACTCAATGCCAAAGCCACTGCATGTCCCGGGTGAGAAGGGGCCCGTTTATGAGACCTGCTCTAAGTCTCAAGGCCTTGTGATCTCAGTGTCCTCAGCTGTAAAATGAAAACAGTGATAGAATTTATCTCACACGTAATATGCATACTCACACATACATAAGCCTAGAGTTGGTAGTCACCGATCTAAAAGGAGCAACTGTGGTACACCTTGCCTTCCACTTTATTTCTGTCTGTGTGCATGTGTCAGTGTGAGTGTGCACATGTGTGTGCAGTGCCCGAGGAGGTCCGAAGACAGCAGCAGGTCTTTGGAAACGGAGTTACAGGTGTTTGTGAGGCATCCCGTGTGGGTGCTGAGATCCAAATGTCAGTCCTCATGATATAGCAGCAAACGCTCTCAGCAGAGCCGTCTCTTCAGCCCCCAGGTTTTCATGTTTTAAGTTAGAGGCAATTTGCCCTCACCTGATGGTATGGTTTGGGTCTGGAATATTTCCCCAAAATCGTGAGTAGGATGCTTGGTGGTGGTAGTTAATCTCCACTGTCAGTACACACACACACACACACACACACACACACACACACACACACACACCTTATAACTAAGGGAGAAACCAAGGGAGAAATTTTACCAATGACAGCTTATATTGCCCTTATACTATCTTTATTTTTTTATTTTTTATTTTTATTTTTATTTTTATTGAGACAGGGTTTCTCAGTGTAGTTTTGGTGCCTTTCCTGGATCTGCTGTATAGACCAGGCTGGCCTTGAACTCACAGAGATCTGCCTGGCTCTGCCTCCTGAGTGCTGGGATTAAAGGTGTACACCACCACCACCACCCAGCTATCTTTTCATTTAATAAGTTCTAGCATTTTAATTTTTTTAGGTTCAATTGTTTTTTTCACAACTATTTTCTACTCTGGAATTTGTTGTTAAAATTTCTATCTTGAGCCGGGCATTGGTGGTGCACTTTAATCCCAGCACTTGGGAGGCAGAGATAGGCGAATCTCTGTGAGTTCGAGGCCAGCCTGGTCTACAGAGTGAGATCCAGGACAGGCACCAAAACTACACAGAGAAACCCTGTCTTGAAACCCCCCCCTCAAAAAAAATTTCTATCTAGATATTTATTTCTTACTTATTTTCTCTCTCTCTCTCTCTCTCTCTCTCTCTCTCTCTCTCTCTCTCTCTCTCTGACATAGGGATTGAGGTCCTTACACTGTGGTGGTATTGTGTTCCCCAAAATAATGTGCACCCAAATAAACTTATCTGGGGTCAGAGACAGAACAGCCACTAGATACAAAGGCACTCATGCCTTTAATCCTAGCATTCCAGAGGCAGAAATCCCTCTGGATCTCTGTGAGTTCATGGCCACACTGGAAACAGCCAGACTTGGAAACAGCCAGACTTGGTGACACATGCCTTTTATCCCAAGAAGTGAGTCTTTAATCCCAGGGAGTGATGGCAGAAAGCAGAAAGCTATATAAGGCGTGAGGACAAGAAACTAGAAGCTTTTAGCTGGTTAAGGTTTCAAGCTTTGGAGCAGCAGTTCAGCTGAGATTCATTCTGGATGAGGACTCAGAGACTTCCAGTCTGAGGAAACAGGATTAGCTGAGGAACTAGCAAGGTGAGGTTGTCTGTGGCTTGTTCTGCTTCTCTGACCTTCCAGCATTCACCCTAATAACTGGCATCAGGCTTGATTTTATTAATAAGAACTCTTAAGATTCTTGCTACACTTACACAGGCTAGTTAGTTAGGCACTATAACACTAAGATGCATTTCAAGACTTTAAGTTGCCCAGGCTGATCTTGAACTCATTCTACTGCTCAGACAGTCTTGAACCTGTGACCCTCCAGATGCCAGTTCCTGAGCAGCCGGGATTGCAAGCCTGTGCCATCACATTCTACCTTTATTTCCATGCTTAATTTTGATCCTTTATGATATCTTCTGCTATGTTCCTAAGACTCCTCTGTCTCTGATGCAGGCTGCACATGGGCTATGCAGCAAACATGCACAGCCACTTTGCTGAGATCTGCAAAACTAGGGAGAAGCAGACTTCAGCTGCGCCCCAAGGATCCCACAGTCCTAGGGAGAGACCCATCCTTCTCTATAGCCTCTGGGACAAGAGAAAAGACACGGGATGTCTTGATGGCTGGGAAGTGGTAGTTTCATGGGAATTTCAGGGTACCAAGAGTCCAGGGTCATGTACACAGTGGAAGAAATCTAGCTGAAGCTGGAGATCTGAGGCCAGGCAAGCTGATCGCTGAGTAGAGCAGGGACTGGAACTGAGATGGAGAACAGTGAACCAAGAGATTATTGTAGCAAGGGACAAAATAAGGGAAGACAGACCATTCTTCCTGGAGAACATGGGCCTCAAATTCACAGAGATCCACCTGCTGCTGCCTTCTGAACATTCTGATCTAAGGCATGAAGTGCTATACACAGAAAAACGGTTTTGTTTGTTTGTTTGTTTTTTGACAGCAAAAACAGTAGATTCTAAAAAGAAGAATATATTTAGAAATGGAGAGAAAAAAAGATCATTGGAAGAAAACTCACAGTTTATGTGTGAAATAGAAGATTAGGTACAGCTGAAGAGAGAATCCATGAATTGGATGACTATAGCAAAGGAAGAAGAAGATATATTGACTATGGAAGAAAAGTTAGGGAGTCTGGGAGGGAAAATGAAAAGTCCCATATACATCAAGTCAGAATTCCTGAAGGAGAAGAGTGAGGTGGGGGCCATGATTTAGTAAGTGATAGCTCACAGTGTCTAGAACCGAAAAGAGGCATAGAACCAGTTTTAAGATAAGGTCAATGAGTGTCACATAGGTTAAATAAATGAAATATATTTGTGGGTTCATCAGAGTGAAACTGGACAAAGCTAAAGTCAAGGTTTTCAAAGTTGCCAGAGAGAGAGAGAGAGAGAGAGAGAGAGAGAGAGAGAGAGAGAGAACCAGATGACAATATATTCAGAAGAAAACGAGGCCAGGTCAGCAGCTGGTCTGCACAGCAGTAAGTGGGTGTCAGAAGATGATCAGATAGGGTCCGGAGAGATGGCTGGGTGGTTAAGATCCCCTGTAACTCTAGCTCTAAGGGATCTGATGCCCTCTTCTGGCCTCTGAGGGTACAGAAACACACACACACACACACACACACACACACACACACACACACACACACACACGTGTAATTAAAAGTAAAAATAAGTATTTTAAAAAAGAAAACACTAGAATGTTCATGTATATGTTGGGCAAAAACAAGTGCCAATCTAGAATTCTGCAGCCACTTCTCGAGGCTGTAGTAAAAATGAAATATTTCAGATGGAATTAAAGAATAAATCACCAGGGTTGGGGATTTAGCTCAGTGGTAGAGCGCTTGCCTAGCAAGCGCAAGGCCCTGGGTTCGGTCCTCAGCTCTGGAAAAAAAAAAAGAATAAGCCAGGCGGTGGTGGCGCACGCCTTTAAGCCCAGCACTCGGGAGGCAGAGGCAGGCGGATCTCTGTGAGTTCGAGGCCAGCCTGGTCTCCCAAGTGAGTTCCAGGAAAGGCGCAAAGCTACACAGAGAAACCCTGTCTCGAAAAACCAAAAAAAAAAAAAAAAAAAAAAAGAATAAATTGCCATTAGAAGTACCTTAGTAGAGGCAAAGCTGACCCCGGATGAAAGAGAACGGAGCCTGACCTCAGGCTGAGGGGCAAAAGTATAAGAACCACGAAGAATGCCCAACTGTACAGAAAACTAAGAAAATATCCTTTAAGCTACACTAGTCATGTTATGTGAGATTAAGAGAAAAGACAGCTTTTAGCATCAGAAAATGCCAAACATAAGTCAGGGATCAAATGGATCTAAAATGTTTTAGGTCTCTTACACAGTCCAGAAAGAAAGTAAAGATGTTTATTGACAGCTGCTCACTAGCCCAGAATACATGAGTTAGTTGTAGGTCAACTATCAAAAGAGACGAATCAGAGAATATAGTTTTCAAACTGTTTGGAAGAGTAATGTTCTGTTGTTTTTTATATTGAGTCATATTATGTAGCCCAGGCTGACCTCAAACTCAGAATTCTTCCACCTTAGCCTTCAGCACAGGGATTGCAGGTGTATGCCAATACATCAAGTCTGAAAAAAAAAAAAAACAATTTTGAAGAGTCAAAAATATTGTACTAATTATTTATTTTATTTTTATTTATGGGCCTTTATGCACAATTATTTTCAGTCTGTTCTCAATTAAATGAGTGGATATGGAAATGCAGAAATGAAGGACTGACTATATTTGTATGGTTTATCTCACAGTTGAAAAAAAGCCAATCAGGACATTCCAGAACCTGTTCTATAATAAGGAGTTCTGCAAGTCTTTGATACACCTTCCTTCAGTGGGTAACTGTAACTCCTCTCCCTGAGTGGGGACCTCTGCTCCAGCCACTTGTCGGCCATAATCAGAATGGAGCAGAAGTGACGATGGGTGACCTTGGAGACTGGGCTATAGAAGGTACAGCATCTCCCTCTTTATTTTCATTTTGGGTCTCTTGTTCTGGGGGAAGCCCCTCTTTGTGCACACTCAGGCTGGGGACACTGCCCTAGCATAAAGGATGCCCACATACGCAGAGGAGAAACCACGTCCATGTCCCCTTTAGTATACAGAATTCTCACGGAAGCCTGAGGTGGGTGCTCAGCGGTGACCAAAGCAGCCATCTCCTCACCTGGGTGCCTGGCCTCCCAGCCCTCATGTTTGAAATCACTCCACAAGAAGCACTGGCCTAGAGAGGCTTCCCTCTGCAGGGATTAGCAGTTAATGCAAATTATAACTGTCAGAGCTCTGAGAATAAGTGTCCATTGAGTGCTCAGCCCTGAATGGGACATCTACATCTACTTCCCCACCCCAAGCCTCAGGGGACACTGAGGAAGAGGGGCAGAAAGAACATAAGAGCCCGAGGATGGGGAGGATGCTGTGAAATGCTAATTTGGGGACATGGCATGGACATTGCATCCATGACCTCACTACAGCACAAGATCAAATCCATGAAATCAGTCAACACTCCAACCAGCAGCAGTAATTGGACACAGTGGCTTAGCAATTAAAAAAGGAGAGGACAGGAAGTGGGTATGGGGATATGTTGGGGTTCCTGGTGGGGAGCAGAAGGGAGGAGTTGGAGATGGATATGATCAAGACACATTGATGACATGTATGAAATTGTCAAAGAACAAATAAAAACTATTTAAGGAAGGGCTAGCGAGATGGTGTGGTGGTTTGAATGAGAACGGCCCCCATAGGCTCATATATTTGCCTTCTTATTTTGTTTTTTTTTTTTTTTTTTTTTTTTTTTTCCCAGAGCTGAGGACCGAACCCAGGGCCTTGCGCTTGCTAGGCAAGCGCTCTACCACTGAGCTAAATCCCCAACCCCATATTTGCCTTCTTGGTCCCCAGTTAAATAACTGTTTTGAAGGATTAGGAGGAAGTGTGTCAATGGGGGTGGGCTGTGAGGTTTCCAAAGCTCATGCCAGGGGCTGTCTCTCTCTCTCTCTCTCTCTCTCTCTCTCTCTCTCTCTCTCTCTCTCTTTCTCTCTCTCTCTCTCTCTCCTCCCTCTTTTGGCCTGCTGCCTGTGAATCCGGAAATAAAGCTCTCAGCTCTAGAGCCTTGTATGCTGCATGCCTGCATGCCTCCATGCTCCCCACCATGATAATAATGGACTAAATAATGGACTTCTGAAACTGTAAGCAAGCCCCCAATTAAATGGTTTCTTTTATAAGAGTTGCCTTGGTCATGGTGTCTCTTTATAGCAACAGAACAGTGACTAAGACAAGTGGGTACCAGGAGTAGGGTATTGCTGTGACAGACTTGACCATGCTGCTTGTTGGAGGAATGTGGATTTTGGAACTTTGGACTAGTGGTTGAATACTTTAAGTGGGGTTTACTGGGCCATCCTAGTAGGAGCCTGTGTGATGGCTAAAGTTATGTTTTATGTTTAAATTACTGTGCTTAAGAGAGCTATGAAACAAAACTTCTAACCTGTAAGCCTGACTTGCCCCAAAACAGATAACTTCCTGGAATTCTGGGGTGGTTTTTCATGTCAGATAACAAGCCACATGTTTTTGCTTCTATAAACAATCTTGATTGCCCCAACTACACAGGATATGCTTGATCACATAGGCAAGGGATATGTAGGCAGGAAATATGTCAGGGTATATGCTTGGCCCTGATTGGACAAAGGCAGGAAGTATGCAACCTTGTGAGTTTTGCCTTTATAAGCCCTTGAGTAATATATTTCAGCACCATATTCTGGGAATGCCTGATGTGGATCTAGACAGTGTCCATCATCCTGACCAGTATTTAAAAAAGCTTCCTTCAAATTTGGCTCAAAAATTACCGTGGTGGTCTTATTCTCTTCTGGTGAGATTAACACATGGACAGTGATGCTGAGTGTGGTAGGACAGTGGGGGCACAGCACAGTAAGTATCAGAGGGGAAAATATTAGTAAGTGGCCTAGAGACCATTCTTGTGGTATTTTGGCAAAGAATATGGCTGCTTTTTGCCCTTGTCATAAAAATCTGCCTGAGGCTAAATTGAAGAGTTTTGGGTTAATGGCATTGGTGGAGGAGATTTCTAGACTGCCTAGTATTGACCATGTCCTGTGGTTATTAGTGATCAATATTATGTAGGTCTACAGTGAAAAGGAACAAGTTGAGCAAGGAAAAATGCAAAATGTACAGTTTGAGAAGAAAAGGAGCACCAAGAAGGATAATGGATGTAAGTCCAGTGCTCAAGTAGATACAAAGTTTAAAGAAAGCCTAATGCTAAATGGAATAAAGGGAGGTGTGACCTCAGGGTAAGACCCCACCCACCTAAGCCTCCAATCTGTGAAAAGGAATTAAAGGAAAGCTTAAGTATCACAGGAAACCACCAACAATCGAAAGTTTATGCAAATGTAATCCAAGGAGGAGGCCAGGTTCCAGCCTAGCAAGCAGAAGAACTTGTCAGCTTCAGCCATGCGATTCTGATTTTAGAGTCAAGAATACAAGACAGGGTTTGTGGAATCTCCCTCCACACCTAAGGAAAGTTGCAGAGGCCAGGCAGATAGAAGGAGAGCTCTGCATAAAGGAGAGGCTTCACTGTGTGAAACTGTAAAGGTGAAACCTGGGTTGTGTTGGATACCCCAAGATAATGGAGATGCCAGAGCTATGGGATACTGTGAGAGCTAAAGTTATGTTTAAGTTTTAATTACTATGACTAAGGGATCCATGAAACAAAAATGCCTCTAACCTTTAAGTCCCTTGCCCAAGAACAGATAGTCCCTGAAATGCTGGAGACTACTGTTTATGGGAGATAACAAGCCATATGTTTTCACTTGCCTAAACAAGCTTGTTTGATGCATCTATACTGGATGTGCTTGATCGCGTCAGTGGGAGGTTTGAAGGCAGGAAACACGTCAGGATATGCTTGTCCCTGATTGGGCCTGATGGGAAATGCAGTGAATTTTTGCCCTTTTTAAGCCCCTGCAAACCATGACTCAGGGTCATTTCCCTGGGAACCCAGACATGGACCTGGCCAGAGTCCATCCACCTGGCCAGTATTTAACTAAAGCTTGCTTCCAATTTACCTCTAAACGGTGGTAGTGGTTTTATTCTCAACCAGTGGGATTAACAATACCTGCCAAGGGGAGCTGCTGAAAGGGAGTGGAACCAGCTCAAGAAAGAGAAGCGTGCTGCGGTCAACAAAGCTGGAAAGAGTTGTTCTGAAGAGCCCTTCCACATCAGACTGGAGATGCTGAGTTTGGAGTTTGCCCAGCTGGTGTCTGGTCTTGCTTTGGTTCAGTATTTCCTCACTGTGCTCCCTTCCCTACAACGTATATTCTGTGCCATACTATTCTGGAAGTATGTAATCTGCTTTTAGTGTGTGTGTGTGTGTGTGTGTGTGTGTGTGTGTGATCTAATTTTTGATTTTGATTTTATAGGGGGTTACAGTTGCTTGAATCTCAGAAGAGTCTTTGAACTTTTCAGCAGTGTTGAGACTGTGATAGACTACCGGGACTTTTGAAGTTGGACTGAATGCGTTTTGCATTACGATATGGCTACAAGCCTATGGGGACCAGGGAGTGAAATGTGGTGGTTTGCATGAGAATGGCCCCCATAGGCTCATGTATTTGTGTGAATGGTCCCCAGTTGAAGAACTTTTGGAGGTATTAGGAGGCGTGGCCATGTTGGAGAAAGTGTGTCACTGAGAATGGGCTTTGAGGTTTCAAAATTCCACTCCAGGTCCAGCCTCTCTCTCTCTCTCTCTCTCTCTCTCTCTCTCTCTCTCTTTCTGCCTGCAGCCAGTGGATCAGGAAGTAAAGCACTCAGCTCCAGGGCCATGCCTACATGAGTACCGCCATGCTCCCCGCCATGATGATCATGGACCAACCTTCTGAAACTGTAAGCAAGCCCCAATTAAATGCTTTCTTTTGTAAGTGTTGCCTTGGTAGTGGTGTCTCTTCACAGCAACAGACCAGTGACTGTCTTAGTTAGGGTCTCTTGCTGTAACGAAGCACCACGATGAAGCAATGGGGGAAGAGAGGCTCTTTTTTTGCTCATAGTTCCAAGTAGCGGTTTGTCTTAGTTAGGGTTTCTATTGCTATGAAGTGCTGTGGGATGTTCTGTATGTCAAATTACTCTGATTGGTCAATAAATAAAACACTGATTGGCCAGTGGCTAGGCAGGAAATATAGGCGGGACTAACAGAGAGGAGAAAAGAACAGGAAGGTGGAAGGAGACACTGCCAATCACTGCCAGGACAAGCAGCATGTAAAGATGCCAGTAAGCCACGAGGCAAGGTATAGATTTATAAAAATGGATTAATTTAAGATATAAGGACAGTTAGCAAGAAGCCTGCCACGGCCATACAGTTTGTAAGCAATATAAGTCTCTGTGTTTACTTGGTTGGGTCTGAGCGGCTGTGGGACTGGCAGGTGAGAGAGATTTGTCTTGACTGTGGGCCAGGCAGGAAAACTCTAGCTACAATGAAGAGATACCCTGACCACTGCAGCTGTTATAAAGGAAAGCATTTAACTGGGGGCTTTCTCATACTTTCAGAGGTTTGGTCCATTATTATCATGGCAGGAAGCATGGTGGCATGCAGGCAGACATGGTGCTGGAGAGTAGTTGAGAGTTCTACATTCAGATCCACAGGCAACAGGAAGAGAAAGACACTGGGCCAGGCTTGAGATTCGGAAACCTCAAAGCCTACCCCCAGTGACACACTTCCTCCAACAAGGTCACACCTACTCTAACAAGGCCACATGTCCTAATACTTTCAAATAATGCCTCTCCCTATGAGGCCAAGGGGGGCATTTTCATTTAAACTACCATACAGTTCTGCTGTTGTTTGTTTTTGCTCTTTTGGGGGCCCACCACCCAGCTCCCAAATAAACCATGCATGGAGGCTTATTCTTAATTATAAACCTCTGGCCTTAGCTTGGCTTGTTGCTAGCCAACTTTACTTAACTTTAATTATCCCACCTAGATTTTGCCTTTGGGCTTTTACCTTTCTCTATTTATGTATACCTTTCATTATTTCTTACTCTGTGGCTTGCTGTGTAGCTGGTGGCTGACCCTTGATAATCCTCTTTCTTCTCTGGCTACTCCCTCTTCCTCCCAGATTTTTCCTTCTATATATTCTCTCTGCCTGCCAGCCCCACCTATCCTGCCTTGCTTCACAGAGTTAAACAAATGCAACATAAACAAAAGTAACACACCTTAAAATAATATTCTACAACATAGTTCATCATCAAAAGCAGCGAGGGCAGAAACTCAAACAGGTCAGAAACCTGGAGGCAGGAGCTGTTGCAGAGGCCACAGAGGCATGCTGCTTACTGGCTTGCTCTTCATGGCTTGCTCAGCCTGCTTTCTTATAAAACTCAGGACTACCAGCCCAGGAATGGTACCACCCACCATGGGCTGGGTCTTCCTCTATCAATCACTAATTAAGAAAAGGCCTTTTGATGGGTCACGGTTTAATCCCAGCACTAGGGAGGCAGAGGCAGGCAGATCTCTGTGAGTTCAAGACCAGCCTGGTCTACAGTGGGAGTTCCAGGACAGGCTCAAAAAAAAAAAAGGCCTTTCAGCTGGATTTTGTTGTTGTTGTTGTTGTTGTTGTTGTTGTTTTGAGAGAGGGTTTCTTTGTGAAACAGTCCTGGCTGTCCTGGAACTTACTCTGTAGACCAAGCTGGCCTCAAACTCACAGAAATCCACCTGCCTCTGCCTCTCAAGTGCTGGGATTAAAGGTGTGCACTACCACCACCCAGTTCAGCTGGATTTTATGGAGGCATTTTCTCAGTTGAGGCTCCCTCCTCTCTGATGACTCTAGCTTGTGTCAAGTTGACATCAAACTAGCCAGTACAGTGACTAAGACAGATGGCTCAGCAGTTAAGATCACTTGTTACTTTTGCAGAGACCCTGAGTTCAGTTCCTAGCACCCACATGGTGGCTTACAACCATTTATAACTCCAGTTCTAGGGAATCTAACACCCTCTCCTGGCCTCTGAGGGTACTGCATGTACATGGTATACATACATACATGCATGAGAACATCCATACACATAAAAATAAATAAATCAGCTAGTGTGGTGGTGCATACCTTTAATCCCAGCACCGAAGTGGCAGAGGCAGGCTGATCTCTGTGAATTTGAGGCCAGCCTGGTCTACTGAGTGAGTTCCAGGACAGCTAGGACTGTTACACAGAGAAACCCTGTCTTGAAAAACCAAAATAAATAAATATAATAAATCTTAAAACAAAAACAAACAAGCCAAAAAGAAGCATTAGGTAAAGCTGTGGCAGTCTGCTTCATGTCCTTAAGCCTCAGCTTCCCAGCCTCTCCAGGGACCCATAGAAACGCTGCGGCATCAGCCACTCAGCTCCCTGCAAACTCTCAGCTTCCACACCGCCCCTGAGCTGGTGGCATTTTAAAGATCACGGGGATATAAATCTCAAGGAACTTGCCATCTGTTTGAGGAGACAAGTCTTGGCCATGTGCCACCAGCAGAGGACTTTTCAGGCCAGTACAGCTGTGGTGTCCTTTAAAGACATGGAGCCACTGGGTGTGCTGAGAGGTTCTCAAAGCATGTCTCCCAACTGGCAGTATATGACTTACATGGTATCTTGTCAGAACCGCATGTTCTCTGGCCACTGAAGGTCTGGGAGTCAATGCCTCTGGGTTCTGTGCTAAGTTGACATGTCCATCCAGGGTCTGTCATCCCCCCCTCCCCATGTGTGTTTTAGGAGTTTAGCACAGAGGGACACATGAGGCCTGCAGGAAGAGCTGGGGTTGGTAGAGAGAGAACAAAGGGGATTTGAAGGAGGTGACCCAGGAGGGATGGCGGGGAGGGAGCACAGCATCATGTGTTCGGTGCAGAGAAGAAACCTGGGTGACTCCCAGTGGGAAGAGCCAAGCTGGGGCTTGCAGGCATGGCCTCCAGTGCCAGGAGACACAGCAGACCTCAGGGACGCCTCTGAGATGTCTGGGCTTTTTGTTTAGTTTTTAGGCATGGTCTCATGTAGCCCAGGCTGCCCTCAAACTCCTGATGTAACCACAGATGACCTTGAACTTCTGATCCTTCCGTCTCTACCTTCTGAGAGCTGGGATTACGGGTGTGCACCACCAATCCTTGTTTATATGGTGCTAAGGAGAGAACTGAGGGCTTCACGCATGCTAGGCAAACACTCCGCCAGCTAACTACATCCCCAGTCCCCATTACAAGATTTTGAGGATCAGTGCGACAATGGATTTGTCAGCCCGAGTCTTCCTATGTCTCCCTGGGCTCCTAAGACAAATGCCTGTGCTCAAGGCAGCCTCCAAAGCGAGGAGACCCCTGCAAGGATGCAGGGAGGTGGGAGGCAGGGGGAGGCGGGCCAGCACAGCAGGGCACAGGCCTCCCCTCCTGCCTAGGGCCTCTGGAGCCCCAGCCCAGCAGGGCCTGAGCTGCAGCCCCAGCCACACTCTATACACAGGTATTGAATTATGAATGGATATTGCCCAGAAATAACTGCAGATGTTATTGCCCCCTCCCCCGCCCCGCCCCACACGTGTGCCCTCCGCAGGGCTCGGCAATCGATCTCGTTGTTTTAACACTGCAGGGTCATTATAAATAAGAGCTATCATTGTAACAGCAGGGCAGCGGGCCTGGGGAGAGGGAATCCCACCCGCCCGCCAGCCAGGAAAGGGACAGACCCATCCACAGACAGCTCGCGTTCAGCTGCCCTCAACCTTCCCTTCTGTCTGATCTATTCCACCCGTCCCTATTAAATAACTAATTATTTAACATCTTTTAAAGCTTTGTTATGTATTGGAACAGGCAAGACACAAATGAGTGCTTTTAATAATATAAAAGCCCATTAGCTTCATTTACTGTTAATGTTAAAATAAACATGAGACAATTTAGATATACTATTCCAATTTCACGGAAACTTTGATGTTTTTCTTTTCTAGTCACATAATTAAGGGAAAAACTACTAATGATATTAAGTTTGTACAGTGTTAATGACAGAAACAGGCCCAGGCTGAAATTGCAGCCATTAATACGGAAAAAATAAAATATTTAACAGAGGAGATAGATGAGCGCAATTTTAATAAACCAAAATGAAGAAAATTAATTCTAGAAAGTTCCCTAGTCTTTCACACACCACCATTACACAAGCTGTCTCATGCATTATTTTTGTGGTCTGGGTTATTTATTGATGGTCCAGAGGAATGTCCTGGGTTTTGCGTATTGTTCTGCGGATGGTAAAGATTTTTCCTTTATTTGTTCAATTCTTCTCCCGCTGTCTGTCCCCTCTGCCACTCTGCCTCAGATGGAAATGGCTTTATTTACAGTACGCTTCAGCAGAGGGCCCTTGCCAGCAACATGGAGGGCAGACGAGGGCCTGGGGTGTGGCAGTCTCAGGGTCCCACAGTGAGCATTGACCTCCAAGAGCTAAGTGGCCCGAGGTCAGCAGTGTTGGGGTGGCTACAGAGGTGACAGCCAGCTGTTGAGGCCCCCTGGTGTGTGAGTGGTGATATCCATCGGATCCGTCTTCGGCACTCCATTGTGGTGGTCAAGAGTTTCCTGGGGACAGGTCCTGTTGTCCAGTTTGCCACTTGTAGTGGGTGGTATGGTTCCCCCAGGCCCTCTGAATGAGATCACAGCTGACGATTTAGTTAACTTCTCAATGCTGTGGTAAAAATAACCCAACAAGAAGCCACCTAAGGCAGGAAGATTTGTTTCAGCTCATAGTTCAAGGAGATACAGTCCACTGTAACAGAAAAGCCAGGGGGTGTGGGAGGTAGGGCTACTGGGCACCATGTCTAGGCAGGAAGAAGAGAGGCAAATTCTAGTGCTCAGCCTTCCTTTTGCTCAGTCCAGGACTGCAGCCCATGGGATGGTTCTGCACACATTTAGGATGGAGTTTCTTCCCACCTCAATCTAACCTAATGTAGGTGATGTGTTTCCATAATGATTCAAAATCATATGGAGCTGACCGTCAAGACTGACCATCACACTTGGAAACGGGCCATAGCAGGGATAACTGAGGATGGAGATGGGAGCAGAGGACGGGCTCTGAATCCAAGGATGGTGTCCTTATGAGAATCAGAATGGACAGAGGCACTGAGAAAGGGTGGGAGAAGATGGTAAGACGGAATCAGGCTTGAGTGAGGCTGCCGCGAGCCAGGGGCCTCACCTGGGTGCACCAGCACCAGAAGAGGCAAATAAAGCTATCTGCAGAGGCAGCACGGCCCTGTGGACGCTTGGATCTCAGATCTTCCAGCCTCTAGGAATGGCAGAGGATAAACCTGAGCTGTTTTTGGCCACTGGGCTTGTGGTAATTGTCATGGCAGCCCAAGAAACTGCCAAAAAGCAGCACTGTGGATCTGAGTTCTATATCTACTGTACAAACCACAAGCGCCAGCGCAGGACCGTTGCCAAGGGAACAGATAACAAGGCAGACCCAGACCTGTGAGGAGAGGATGGACAGGCTATACAGGACGTCCTATGGCTACAGAGCTGTGCAAAAAAGATTGTTTCGGCAGCAAGAGGACAAACAAGGGGCTGGCAAGATGGTCCAGCGGTTAAGAGCAAGTACCCTTCTTGCAGAGGACCCAAGTTCGCTTCCCAGCATGGCTCATGAACACCAGTGACTCCAGCTCCAGGGGAGCCAATGTTTCTGGCCTCTGAGGATATTTGTACTGACATTCACAAGCCTATACACACACACACACACACACACACACACACACACACACACACATGCTTACACATAATTAAAAGAAATAGGAGGAGGAGGAATAGGAGGAGGAAGAGGAGGAGGAGGAGGAGGAGGAGGAGGAGGAGGAGGAGGAGGAAAAAACAGCAAGATGGACAGCTCAGAGAAAGAGAGAATGGGTTACTCCATTAGTGGATTACTGGATCATTAGGATGCCTTTGTCCCAGGGTTACTCTGTTAGGGGATTACTGGGTCCCTGTGGGGATAGCTTTGTTACACAAACACACTCTCTGGCTCTCTGGCTCAGTTATGTCCTGGGATGGCTTCCGCCATGTTATAAGGTAGCAGAAGGCCCTCACCAGATGTCAGAACTATGCTCTTAGACCTCTCAGCCTCCAGATCCATGACATAAATGTACCTCTTTTCTTTATAGATCACCCAATCTGAAAGTAAGTTGTTATAGCAAGAGAAACCAGACATAGTCCTACCTCTGGCCCCACTGGTCTTGTCTGCACACTCGGAGCCAGATGCCTTCACCAGCCACGCAGTGCCTCCTCTCAGAGGTCTGCCCTCCACTGCCCCAGACTCTTCTCAGTTCTGTCAATCATTCCAGCTGTTTCCCTTGTTCCCTCAGCCCTGAAAGTAGTGTGTGCTTCCAGCTGTCACTGCCTCTCTCTGTCCCTTATCTTGACTAGGGAACATTCTTTATACCCGGCTAGCATGGCTGATGGTTCCTGGCGCTGCATGGGCCCTGACCTGTAGGGTTGGGGTGATGGTGGTGGTCGAGAGGTAGCTGTGTGATTCCAAATGACAAATGTTAATGTCTAGGCCCAGAGTAGAGAAGGCCACTTTTCCCATGTCTACATCTTTATCTACACAGAAAACAGTCTTTGAGCTCCCTGGCAAAATTTCCCTCACAGGCCACTGCCCAGAGTGGCCTCCATGGCTCCTCCTTATAACACCCAGGGAGGACAATGGGTGTGTCCTGTTTGTGCAGGGCTCCTATGGGTGGCATAGGAAGTGGTGGCTGCTATGGGTGGCACTGGGAGGTACCACGCTAGAAGGATGTTCTTCCTTCAGCAACAACTCCCCAGCAAAAGCTTCCCCATGCAAAGCTTCCCTGGGACCACAGCCTCCAGCAGACTGGCCCCCCAGTGCCTCAGACTCCAGCTCAGCCTCCCCTGCCCTCCCTCCCACCCACTGCCGGTCCTCCTCTTCAGGGCTTCCTCTTTGTGCATCTTTTCCCATGCCCTTGGCTTGGCTTTGTGACGAGGCTGAAAAGTCCCTGCACACAGCTGTGGACTCTGCAACCCTTCAGTGCATACCCAGAGGGGGTTGATTGTGGACAGCAGCCACGGGGCAGGGGATGAGACCCAGGGAGCCAACGGGGACCTGCAGGGAAGAAGAGTGGGGGAGAGGCCACCGCTCACCGAGCGCCACCTATATGTGAGACATATGGCAAATACTATCCACCTCCATCTTCGGGGTGACCTTCGGGCTATCATATTGGATTGATAAGCATTGGAGGCTCAGAGATGTTGAACAACTTGCCCCAGGTCACAGGGATGGTAAGATACAGAGCTGGGATTTGAAGATCGTTCTTTCTGGCTCCCACGGTCTTGTGGATTCGAATATGCTCTAACCTGGACTCCGAAAGCCTGCAGTCAGGTTCTGCAGTATAAGCCACTGGGAAACTAAGTCACTGAGCTGAAGATAATTTTTAGGTCATGTGTTTATTCTCTCTCTCTGTTGGTAAACTGAGGCTCAGAGCAGAGAAATGACTTGCCCAAGGCTGTGACAGAGTCAAGACCAGATCCTGGGTCTAGGTGACATGGAGGCCCGACCATTCTCTCTGTTCAGACTTGGGGGGACAAGAAAGCTCCATGGCTTGACTGATCAGCATGGCAGGGCCTTGAGCTCTGTCTGGGAGGCGTTGTGTAGCTCTTTCCTCCAGGAAGGACATGACTTTTACCATCTTGAGTCAGAAGCTGTAATCACCTGCAGGAGACCCTTGTGATGTGGGTCCATTCCTTCTCTAGCGGAGGGGAGTGGGGCTCACAGCGTTCACAAGGGAGAGAACCCCATGAGGTTGTCTAAGAGCCACACAACTGCCTGGGGAGAGAGACTCCAGGGATGTAGCTGCGTGTGAGCTGCCCAGGAGACTTCTGGATGGTACAGCTGCCCTCGAATCAGCTGTGTTTTGTAGTACCCCCAGTACATGCTTTGGCTTACCAAGCTGGGATGGAGTCCTTCCCTGCCAGTACCCTCTCTATTTGCAGCGAATAGCTGTGTCTTTATGTCTCCCCAGGAAAAGCCATCCTCCAGAAGGGAAAGGACCTTCATTCAACGCCTACTTCGTGCCAGGCAATAACCACCACCTCTCGGCCCCATGGGTCAACTCCATTTTACAGTGACGGGGAAAAGAGCAGCAGTCTTCGGAATGAGCACAGAGTGATAGATGGATAGATCTAGAACACTGTTGTCTCCAACAGAACACCTTTCTGGCTGCCTGCGCCTTATATTCCCTCTGGGCTACTTTACAATGTGTGCAAATGACTCTTGGCTGTAGATGTAGAGATGGGAATTAATACAACCTGTTAGAATGCAATTGACTATTGCCCCGAGGACACTCCTACCCTAAGTTGATCCATTTCCAGTTGCCTGTGTGAGCATGCTCTTGAAATTCTCATTTGAACCAGTTTTTAACACCTTACTAGTTTTCTCATTAATGAGTTCAATAAAATGTTTTTGATGCCTGTGTGTCTGTGTGGTGGTTTAAATGAGAACCCCACAGGCTCATATATTTGAATGCTTGGTCTGCAGTTGTGGAACTGTTTGGAAAGGATTGGGAGGTGTGGCCTTGTTGGAGGAGGTGTGTCACTGGGGGTGTGTGTCTTAGTTAGGATTCCTATTGCTGTGAAGAGACACCATGACTGCAGCAACTCTTATAAAGGGAAACATTTAACTGGGACTGACTTACAGTTTCAGAGGTTTAGTTCATTTTCATTATGGCGAGATATGGCAGTGTGCAGGCAGACATGTGGCTGAGAGTCCTACATCTTGATCCGTAGACAGCAGAAGGGAAAACTGTGTACCGGGCATAGCTTGAGCATATATGAGACCTCAAACCCTGCCCCCACAATGACACACTTCCTCCAATAAGGCCACACCTACTCCAAGAAGGCCACACCTCCTAATAGTTCCACTCCTGATGGGCCAAGCATTCAAACACAGGAGTCTATGGGGGGCCATACATATTCAGACCACCACAGTGGGCTTTGAGGCTTCAAAAAGCCCACCCATTCTCAGTTAGCTCTTGCTCTCTGTCTCTCTCTCTCTCTGCCTCCTGCTTGGGATCAGATGTAAGCTCTCAGCTACTGCTCCAATGCCATGCCTGCCTGCCAGCTGCCATGTTCCCTACCATGATGGCCATGGACTCACTCTCTGAAAATCTCAACCCTCATGAACTCTACCTTTCATAAGTTGCCTTGGTCATGTGTCTCTTTACAGAAAGAGAAAAGTAACTAAGGCAATTAAGACAATTTGTATATTTATTTATATTAAAATAGGTTGTTTTTTTTTTTTTAACCTTTTAAGAGTGATTCCTTGGGGCTTGAGGGATGGCTAGCAGTTAAGTGCACTTCTTGCTATTGCAGAGGACCCAGGTTCTGTTCCCAGCATCCCCATGGTGACTCACATCAGTCTGTAATTCTAGTTCTAGGGGATCTGAACCAAACTCCTCTGGCCTCCATGGACACTGCATACATATGAGGCACTTACAAGCATGTAGGCAAACACTCGTACACATAAAATAAAAATAAGTGAACCTTTTCAAATGAGTCCTTATTACAGATGATAGAACACAACTCACTTACAGCCACAGTTTTTAAGGACTACAGTCTTGTTGTAAGTCCTGTATTGTTTTCCTGCCTCTCACCCCAAACCCAGCTTCAGGTCTGATTGACAAGAGTCGCAGCAGTGCGGCCTCTTTAGCTTCTCAAAGGCTCTATTTTCTACCATCTCCTGAGAACCTGAAACCTATACCCTCCTTGTCCCAGGGACTCACTAGAGCCCTGTCTATGGAAGCACTCTGGGAAGGAGGCGAGCCCCCCCCCCACATGTGAGCATAGAGGCTCTGTGAAGGCCTCTTTCAAGCCGTTCAGTCCTGTACTGGTGCACCGCTCGGCCGATGCAATTGCCTCCCTGCCAACTTTTCTCTTCCTCCTCCTCCTCCTCCTCCTCCTCCTCCTCCTCCTCCTTCAGATTCATTTATTTTTACCTGTATGTGTGTGTACCTACTTGCCTGTATGTGCACTGTGTGCATGCAGTGCCCCTGGAAGCCAGAAGAGGGCATCAGAGTCCATGGAATTTGAGTTACAGACAGATGAGCCACCATGTGGGTGCTGGGAACCTAATCTGAATCCTCTGAAAGAGTAGTGAGAGCTTTTAATTGCTGAGCCATCTCACCAGGCCCGCAGTTACAGTTCTTGGTGTCTCCCATCCTTATCTACAGCCTATAGACACAAATGTACAAGGTAAGATAGACCGTCAAGTACCTCAGAGAGGTCGAGCCTTTGCTACAATTTGGATCTTGAATGTTGAAGGCTTGGTTACAGTCTCCGGATCCTATAAGAGGTAGGCCTGGCAGGAGAAAGTTAGGTCATCAGGAATGCAAGCTCCTAAAGGGAATAGCAGGACCCCAGGTACTTCCTGTCTCCCTTTTGCTTCCTGGCTGCCAGGAAGCCATTTCTCCTACTGTATGTTCCCACTATGGTGTGCGGCTTCTTACAGACCCGAATGCCCATGAGGCTAAGAGACTCCAGCCTGAAATCTCTGAAACCATGAGCCGAACCAGACCTTTCTACTCTTTAAGTTGATTTCTCTCGAGTACCTGTCGTAGTGCTGGGAAGCTGGCTGACAGTCTTAGTGTGATTGTGCCTGCTGGGTCTATACTCACTCCAGCTGTGGAGGGAAGTGGGTAGGAAGTTTGAATGAAGGAGATCCCGGCCCCTCTCCCATGGTCCTCTGTGGGGACCACCCAGGCCTGGTGGGGGCCAGGCTTCTCTCTCTGCCCTTGTTTTCTTCGCTGAATCCTTCAGCCAGGCCAGAGCACCTGTCAGTTCTTCAGCTGAAGATGCTTTCCCACCGAGAGCTGGGCCAGTGCAGGTGCACCATGGGAAAGTTGTCATAGCATCTTGCCTCGACTCTTATGCACTTTCCCAGCAATGTACAGGTGTGGTGATTCTGGGACCTGTTCCTTTGGATGTTTCTCCAGGTGACTTGCATCTTTGGCTCAGCCAGATGAGCCAGGTCTGGAGTGAGAGCTGAGGGGCAGCTCTGGTCCTCACCTCCACTCTCAATGGGGCAGCTCTGGTCTCCACCTGCACCCTCTATGGGGCAGCCCTGGTCCTCACCTCCACCCTCTATGGGGAGGCCTGGTCCTCACCTCCAACCTCTATGGGGAGGCCTGGTCCTCACCCCCATCCCCTATGGGGAGGCCTGGTCCCCACCCACTATGGGGTAGCATTCCACAGAGCCTCAGGGCCAAAGCCTGTAAGAGACACTAAATCCAATGTCAGACCAGCTACAAGGTATCAGAATCACTTAGGGGCCTTCAAAAGTTCAGGCTGGGGCTGGCAAGGTAAGGGTCTTGCCACCAAGCCTAATGACGTGAGTCTCATCCCTGAGACCCAGTGGAAAGAACTTACTCCCACAAATGATTCTCTGATCTCCCACATGCATGCCATCACAAGCCCCTCAATAAATAAGCAATCAAAATGAAAAGTTCAAGCCGAAGGATCCTCCCCCAACATTAAATCAGGCTTGGCAGGGTCAGGCACAGCAAGGTGTATTTTTTAAAGCCTCCCCCAGGGACTCTGAGTGCCTGGTGGTCTGGTGCAGAACCCACTCTTTTAGAGAGATCTTTTTATGACTGAGGAAAAACTTGTGGCACAGATGTTTCCAGTCAAGTTCAAGGTCACACTGGCTCTGGGAGTCGGCATTTTCTTGGGGTGAGGCTGCTGCAGGGGGTCCGAGGCACAGGGAGGAAGCACTGTGCTGCATTCCAGAGCAGAGCTGGCTGTGAGCAGCCAGAAAGAGTGCCAGCCTGGCTGAATGGATAATTAAACAGACAGCAAGATGGCATGCGGCTCCCGCCCCTCCCCCAGCTGGCTGGGGGATAATACACTCTCCTGTCGTCAGAAGGAGCAGGAAGAAAAGCAACTGGGCCTGGCTGTTGGCCATCTCACAATATTGCTTTTGTAAACAAGTTGAAAAATCCAATAACTGTAAAACTTATGGCGTGTCCTAAAAAGTCTGTCGCCATTTTCCCCATACATGGATGAGTGTTTCCAACTCAAGTTGTTCTAATTAAACAGTTCTATCCCTTCGGCAGCTAGGCTGTCCTCCAGGAGGGTCCATCATGCCTGGGGCTGAGGGTGGTCCTGTGGTAGAGGGTGCAGCCATGATGGTTTCCTCATGAGTAGCTGGGCTGTCTTTCTGGGACTCACAACTCCTCCAGAGAATAATCCAGCTCCGACACAGAGGCAAAGTGCGGGGACAGAAACAGCAGGGAAGTCCCTCAGAGCACAGTGCTCTGGGCGGGAGCACCCTAAACTGTTGAGTGCCTCACTGAGGAAAAGCCTCAAGTGGTTACAACAGACGACGGGATGTCTGGTTCCTGCTTAGAGAACCTATGATGAGGAGGGAACGCACCACACACACACACACACACACACACACAAACACACACACACACTCTCTCTCTTACACACTCTAAATATTCTCAGGCATACACTCACACAGAGATGCTCACAAACTCACCCACTCACTCCACCACAGTCACACTCACACACAGACCATGCCCATAATCTCACCCTACACTCACACACACACACTGCCCTCCAGTAACAACCCCCTACGTACAACCCTATGGACTGTTCCATGCACATACACAGTCCATATCCCCATTCAAACATTCACACACATTTTCATTTATAATCATTCTACACACACATCACACACGCACTCATATACCCTCATGCACCCTAACATTCACATTCAGACTCATATACACTCATGTTCTCTACACATTCACACTCACACTTATATGCACTCATGCATCCCCCACACATGCACTACATGCACTTACAATCTTACTCCTCCCTGCACACACACACAGACACACACACACACACACACACACACACACACACACACACACACTTTGACAAGGCACCTACAAAGAAGGAGCTGAGTACTCAGGAGCCACCCCTGACATATGTTACTAGGGGTCTTTGTATGGAACTCACAGACACTCAAGGTGGCAGGATTCCCAAGGCCACCTAGTCCCCAAACCAGCTCTCACTTCTGTCCCTCTGCCTGGAGCTGAGTCACCCTCACATGTGAGAGCCCAGTCCTCTGCAGGGCTGCCTCAATTCAGGCACTGGGAGCAAGTTTCGAGCAGTCCAACTAGCCGGCCACAAGCCTACAGGCTCCCAAGGCCACCATTAGCCCTAGATATTTGCTTGGGAGATTTGCACATCCCAGGAAACAATATCAATTAAAGGCTTATTTTATTAGTTATGTGTATACTTGCGTACCTATGCACATGTATGCACATTTGTGTGTGCAGGTGCCTGGGGAGGCTCAGAAGAGGGCAACAGATTCCCGAGGAGCTGGAGCTACAGTCAGTTGTGAGCTATCCCACATGGGTCTTGGGAGCAGAACTGGAGTCCTCTGAAAGAGCAGCAAGGGCCCATAATGGTTGAGCCATCTCTCCAGCCCCAAGAAAACACTGTTCTAACCACAATGGCTTTTTAAGAAGCCATGGTCAAATTCACATGGTGTGGAATTTACATTGTAACCATTTTGAAGGGTCTGTGGAGAGTGTTAAGTCCACGTTGCTGAGTAACCAGCATCCAACTTGCTTCACTTTCCAAACCTGACAGGTGTGTCCCTGAACATCTCCATCTCTCCATTCCCCATCTGGCAATCCTTGTCCTGCCTTCTGTCCTGTGACTTTGCCTGGGGTCCAGGGGCTAGGGCCCAGCCCAGCCCCCAAGAGATAGGCCTATACCAAGAGCCGTGACTGTGGCCAGACCTGACAGAAAAGACCTGTGCACATACAGTTCAGTTGAATACCTGTGGGACCATATTGTAGAATATTATTTTAAGGGGTGTAACTTGTGTTTACGTTGCATTTGTTTAACTCTTGTGTTACTCTGCCTGTCTAAAACACCTGACTGGTCTAATAAAGAGCTAAACGACCAATAGTGAGGCAGGAGAGAGAAATAGGCGGGGCTGAAAGGCAGAGAGGATAAATAGATGGAGAAATTTGGGAGAAGGAAGGAGAGAGATCTATGAGCCAGAGAAGGAGGGTCCAGCCATCCAGCTACACAGCCAGCCACAGAATAAGAGTAAGATTTATAGAAGTAAGAAATGGGAAAACCCCAGAGGCAAAAGGTAGACGGGATAATTTAAGGAAAGCTGGCTAGAAACTAAGCCAAGCTAAGGCCAGGCTTTATAAGTAAGAATAAGTCTGTCTGTGTGTGTGTGTGTGTGTGTGTGTGTGTGTGTGTGATTTATTTGGGAGCTGGGTGGTGGGCCCCCAAAAGACCAAAAGAGCCAAAATCCAAAACCAACTAAGCACAGGGCCGGGATGAGGAGCCCAAGCCTCATCAGCAAGCCTGTGGCATCCTGCCGCAGCACCTGAGTACGGTTCCTAGAACCTTGCAAACAACTCAGCGTGGTGGTGAGACAGGACCGGTGGGCTCTGAGACTTGCTGGCCAAGCCTAACTGAACTGTTGAGTTCTAGGCAAAAATGAGAGCCCCTGTGCCTGGGGAGGTGGCTCACTGGTTAAGAGCACTGGCTGCTCTTCCAGAAGACCCTGATGCAATTCCCAGCACCCGCAGAGGGCTGTCAGCCATCTGTAACTCCAGTTCCAGGGGATCCTACACCCTCTGCTGGCCTCTGTGGGTACCAGGTGTTACGTAATGCACAGACACACATGCAGGTGAAATACTCGTACACATAAAATAATTTAAAGATGACGAGGAAAACACAAGGTAGACGGTACCTGAGGGATGACACAGAGGTTGGCCTCTGGCCTACATACAACACAAACCACACACACACACACACACACACACACACACACACACAGAGAGAGAGAGAGAGAGAGAGAGAGAGAGAGAGAGAGAGAGAGAGAGAGAGAATATATTAGGGAAAGGAGTCACATTTCCCCCAAAGCTTCTGAGTCACCCAGACCTAGCTTGAGACATTAAACTTTTTCACTGATGGACCAAGGAGAATTGGGCACAAAGGAACCAGGCACAGGAGATACAGGGAATGAGTCAGAGGAAGGCTCACCCACAGAGGCAGGTAAGGTCATCCCATGGTGGCAAAGAAGGACATAGCAGAATCCTCAGAGTCTGAGATGTGGGCAGGACACAGTGATCTAGACTGCTAAAATGAGACCAGGCGGCAGAAACTCGCACAAGCTAAGAGATGGAAATGCTAAGACAAAGATGCCATCTCAGGTTGAGTTGAGAGAGGATAGGATTGAGCCTGAGCTGTGGTCCGGGAACACAGGGGCCAGGAAGAGACCGGGTCCTGCCACTTCAAATCGGCATGGCCCTGGTTGAGTCATCCTCTGAGCCTCCGAGGCCTAGGATGCTACAGAGCTGTGCTTGACTGGACAGGCTTTAGCTGTCACCCACCCCAGGGTTCCTAGGTCCCTTCTCCTCTGGGCCCTTCCCCCACTTCTCTGCCCCAAGGAGGGAAACCCATTTCCCCAGGAACAGCTGCGCTTCCTCAACAAACAAATGTCGCCTTAAAACGTCTCTGAGGAAGAGCGGGTGGTAATGAGTGAACATCTGGCCAGACCCACACTCTCGGGTTTGGCGGCTCTGGAGCCTGCCAAGTGACTATTCCCTAATGTTCACTGCGTCCCGGCACCTGCTATTCCCAATCAAGCTCATTCCCTGGTGCTCAATTAAGATCAGATGCAGGCTGGGTGCTGGGAGGGAGAGCATGGGCCTGTGGCATCGGCCACTCCACTTCCCGAGACTGACAGCAAGCAGGCTGTCTTCCGGTGCTGCATGGTTTCACTCCATTCATACATTCACTCATTCATTCACCAACTCACTCACCCAGCTCCATACAGTGAGTGGCATGCCCTTCTCTCAGGATGCCCCAGTCTCCCAGGAAGACACCAGCTCTAAAATGGGCATCAGGCAAATTCCATCTCTAAAGGGCCAGGGAAAGGCTATGTGGTCCCTGCCAAAATTCTGCAGGCTTGGTGTGTGTGTGTGTGTGTGTGTGTGTGTGTGTGTGTGTGTGTGCGCATGTATGGGTCAGCATGTACACATGAGGGGGTCAGAGGACAACCTCAAGCCTCCTTTCTCATGTGCCATCTATCTTCTGTTTGAGACAGGTCCTCTCACTGACCCGGTGGTCCTCCAATAGGCCAGCCGATCTCTGGGGACTCCGCCTCCTGCCTCACAGCACTGGGATTAAAGGTGTGTGCCATCGAGTCCAGCTTCTCACACGGGTGATGGGATCTGAGCTTCTGCCCTCATGCTTGTGAGGCAAGCACTTTCCCAGCCTGTATGTTTGGTTGGTTGTGTGTCAGCAGCCACAGCCAAAACATCGGTCACTGAGACCAGCTACCTTCTAAGGAGCCTGTGTCCACAACAGTGCTGGCTGGGCTGGCATGGGACGGCGCTGGAGAGCCTGCTTAGCACAGATGAGACCCGGGGGGTCATCCCTGGTACCGAAAACAAGACAGAAAGGTGGAAGCCTTAGCCTATGGTGATGTCTGCTGACCCCTGATACAAGACAGCATCCCGAGAGGAGGTGGCCACATCATCTTGAGGTATCTGTGGTGACTGGCCCTTTGTGCTGTTCTGCTTGGGCCCTAACCTGTCTCCCTGAGGCACACAAGTATCTATACCAAGGTGGCTTCTGACCTAAGCTGGGCCATGCAGAGTCTGTCCCTGGTCCTGGGCTTGGGCTGAGGGTGGGCATAGACATGATCTGTCTTTTCCTCCTGGATAGAGACCCAGATCTGGGATGTGGAAAGCAGCAGATGGAGATGCTGTGAGTGTTTGGTGCCCTCTCTTTTGTGTGTTGAAATCCTTCCCTTTGGTGTGATGGTTGAGGAAGAGGCTAGATCAGGAGGGTGGGGCTCCAGGACTGAGGTCTGCACCTTCATAAGAGACTCAGTTTGAAGTTGAATGGAGCAAGCCAGGTGGAAGGGATGGGACAGGCTGCCTGGCATGCCAATGACCTTTCAGACCCGACCATCCCACCATCAACCCTGCCTGCACCTCAGTTCCCAGGGACTGATTTTAAAAATCCCCTTTGTGTTCTAATGGCAACGTTGGTATCACCACGTGAGGCGTTCTACACCATTCTGCCTTCCCCCTGCACTCATGCAGTTCATTGGGTTTGGGGCTGAGTCTTGTCCTGGTGGCAACATGTATATGCAGTTATGCCCTTGCCTTCCTAGCAACAGGAAGGTAGCACAGCAAAGGAGTTGGTCATCTGAAGTCATCACTCTAGCACTGGTAAGGGGCGCATACACTACAGAGGAGCTGAGGACGGGCATAGGAGGAGGCTGGAGGAACCTGGAGCATGACTCAGGAGGGATCCTTTGTGTCCTTCAAGAGTGAGGGGGGGCTTTGAATTGGCACAGTAATAAAAGGGAGATAGTGTGTGTATACTTTTCTATATATATATTTTTTATATATATTTCTATATATATATATTTTTTAAGGTTCATTTATTTTTATTTTATGTGTTTTGCTTGTATGTCTGTGCACCTCATGCATGCAGTGCCCATAGAGGCCAGAAGAGGGCGACAGATCCCCTAGAACTGGAATTGCAGGTGGCAGTGGGGCTTCTGGGGATGGCATCCTGCTGTGGGATGTCCTGTATGCTGTGAATATATGTTGCTATGATTGATTGATAAATAAAACGCTGATTGGCCAGTAGCCAGGCAGGAAGTATAGGCGGGACAAAGAGAGAGGAGAATTCTGAGAAGCGGAAGGCTGAGACAGAGAGACGCTGCCCGCCGCCACGATGAGAAGCAGATGTTAAGATACCGTTAAGCCATGAGCCATGTGGCAACTTACAGATTAATAGAAATGGGTTAATTTAAGATATAAGAACAGATAGCAAGAAGCCTGCTATGGCCATACGGTTTATAAGTAATATAAGCCTCTGTGTGTTTAATTGGGCCTGAGCGGCTACAGGAGCAGGGTGGACACAGGAATACTCCAGTTACAACATCCCTGGTCCTCTAGAAGAGCAGCCAGTGCTCTTAACCCTGAGTCATCTCCAAGCTCTGAGCCTGACTCCAGTCCTTCTGAGTCAGGAAAGGAAGTCTGCGTTCCCCAGTACCCTCTGCTTCCTCACCCAGAAACCCCCCATTCCGTGATGATAGGCCTTTGCACACTCAGTCTCCCAAGGGACTCCACAGCTAGCCATGTGACATACTCTGACCAATGAGAAGATAGCAAAAGTATTCCTTAGAAGCTGCCAAGACGTCGGGTTCCAGTCACCTTTGCTCTCTTTCCTCCAGCCTGCAATGTGGCTGTGGTGCCTGGGAGGGCTGCAGATGTTTTGCAAACCTGAGGGTGGAAGTTAACCTGTTTATGATGGCAGACCAGGTGCTAGAAGGAGCCTGGGCTTCTGCATGTCTGAGCCACCGTGCCAACCATCTCCTGATTCTGGCCGCCACCGGCAGAGGCGGCTCTCTTGCAGCTCAATACACTCCTCAGGCAGTGGTTCAAGGTAAAAGGACCAAATAACCGTGTCTGCCAAGTCTCGCAGTCAGCGACCCACAGAATGGGCTAAGACGGCCTTCAAGAAATTTTAGCGTGAGGACAACTGTGCCACTAAACGCTTCCCTCATGTTTCTCTACCAACAGCACTCCCGCCCCTCGAGGACACCAATGGGCACCCCGTTGCTGTGGGCTGTTCTGTATGGCAAATGTGTTGCTAATAAAGCACTGATTGGCCAGTGGCTAGGCAGGAAGTAGGCGGGACTAACAGAGAATTAAAAGAGCAGGAAGGCAGGAGTCACTGCCTGCCAGCCAGCAACCACCAGGACAAGCAGCATGTAAAGATGCCGGTAAGCCACGAGCCATGTGGCAAGGTATAGATTTATGGAAATGGATAACTTAAGATATAAGGACAGTTAGCAAGAAGCCTGCCACGGCCATACAGTTTATAAGCAATAGAAGTCTCTGTGTTTCCTTGGTTGTGTCTGAGCGGCTGTGGGACTGGCAGGTGAAAGAGATTTATCCTGACTGTGGGCCAGGCAGGAAAACTCTAGCCACACCCCGTGGAGCACATTTGGGAATAAGCAATGGCAGAAAGGGAAGAAGGAAGGCCTGGGTTGGGATGCTGTGTGGCTTCAGGCATATTCCTGAACCTCTCTGAGCTCCAGCCCATAGAATGAAGACAGTTGGTACAGAGTAAGCTTATGCTAAGTCAGCACTGCTTACCCCTTTTCCTCTTGAGACCCCCCCTTTTTACTTGAGAAATGTGTGTGACCCTGGGTGTATAAGAGGCATATAAGTTCAAACATTTACTGATCATAAATTACAAAGAATTTTATTTTTAAAGAATTCTTTGGCAAACATATAACTTTGCCATTTATTAAAGAAGAAAGGAAATTTATACCAACGGGGCAGATGTTCTTGTTGGTTTCTACAGGAAAAAATGGAATCTTTGTTTTTTTGTTTATTTTTGTTTCTATATCCCAACCAAAGTTTCCCCTCCCTCCTCTCCTCCCAGTCCCTCCCCCCACCTCCTCTGCCTCTATCCACTCCTCCTCCTCCTCTGTTTCTCTTCAGAAAAGGGTGGGCCTCCATGGATATCAGACAGCCATGTATATCAAGTTGCAGTGAGACTAGGCACCTACTCTTACGTTAAGGCTGAATGAGGAATCCAGGAGGAGGAAAGGGTCCCAAAAGCAGGCAACAGAGTCAGAGACAGTCCCTGCTCCCACAGTTAGGAGCCCCACAAGAAGATCTGTTGTGGAATAGAGTATTACTTTAGCTATGTAAAGATGTGTTATATTTGCTTATGTTGTGGAATATTGCTTTGTGTGTGTTACATTTGTTTATGCTGAATCTGTTTAACTATGTAAAGATGTGTTGCTGTTTTACCTTGCCTGCCTAAGGAATCTGATTGATCTAATAAAGAGCTGAATGGCCAATAGCTAGGCAGGAGAGGGATAGGCGGGGCTGGCAAGCACAAGAGTAAGGAGGAGGAGGAATCTAGGCTTGAGTGCAGAGAAGGAGAGAACAAGGGAGAAAAAGAGGGATGCTCGGGGCTAGCCAGCCAGGCAGCTGCCAGACAGACAGACATGGAGTAGGACATACAGAATGAAAGGAAGGTAAAAAGTCCAGAGGCAAAAGGTAGACGAAGAGAAACAGGTTAATTTAAGTTATAAGAGCCAGTGGGACAAGCATAAGACAAAGCTGAGCATTCATAACTAATAACAAGTCTCCGTGTCCAAAAGAAAGCCTGCTATAGAGACCAAGCTACACACTGTCACGTATATGCAGAGGTCCTACGTCAGTCCCTGCAGGCTGCCTGGTTGTCGGTTCAGTCTCTGTGAGCCTCTACAAGCCCAGGTTAGTTGAGTCTGTGGGTTTTCTTGTCATGTCCTTGACCCCTCTGACTCCTACAATCCTTCCTCCCCTTCTTCTGCAGGATTCCATGAACTTCACCTAGTGTTTGGCTGTGGGTCTGCATCTGTTTCCATCAGCTGCTGGGTGGAGTCTCTCTGATGACTGTTGGGCTAGGCACCAAACTACGAGTATAGTAGAATATCGTTAGGAATCAGTTCATTGACTCCCCCCCCCCCCCAGTTGTGTTTGTGTCGATCCTGGGTCTCTGGGCTGTCCAACCTCTGGGTCCTGGCCCTCAGGGGTGAGCTCCCTTTCATGGTATGGGTCTGTCTCAAGCTGGGACAGTCATTGGTTGGCCACTCCCACAATTTCTGCACCGCCTTTACCCCAGCAGATCTTGTACGCAGGACAAATTGTAGTTGAAGGTTTTGTGGCTGGGTTGGGGAAGAATGAAATCTTACCGGCACCTGACGTTGAAAGCCTTCAATGCTTTCAGAGCTGATGGGTGTTTTTGTTTTTATAATTGTCAATGGTGAGGGAATGTCACTTCAATAACTACACAGCACCAAGTAGAGGAAGTGTGTTTAGGGCTGGCTTCTGAGAAGTTGTTGGGAAATCCTCTCACTCCTGTGTCAGAATTCATTCAGTGATACTGTGTGTGTGTGTGTGTGTGTGTGTGTGTGTGTAAAATGCAAGCTAGCATTCAAACTTTATTAATTATTGTTGTTGTTGTGTATGTGCGTGATATGTGGATGGGCACACATGCCATGGTGTATATGTGGAAGCAGAGGACTACTTGGTGGAGTTGATTTTCTCCTTCCTCCTCTATGTGGGTTTCAGGGCTCAAACCCCTGTCAGCAGGCTTGGAGCAAATGCTTCACCTGCAGAGCCATCTCTCTGACCCTCAAGTCAACAATTCAGACAGCAGTTTTTAGAATCAAACACCCTAACACAATATCATCCAAACATAGCCTAATGTGATACTTGCGTGCTGAGGGATGATGGTAGGAAAACATTTAAATCTTTGTTTTCCATAGTTAAAACATTGTCTTCTGGGTGCTGGAGAGATGGTTCAGTGCTTAAGAGCACTTAGTTCTCTTGCAGAGGACCAGGTTCAATTCTCAGCACCCACATCGAGTTGCTCACAACTGTCTATAACTCCAGTTCCTGGGAATCTGAGGCTAACTCTGGCCTCTGTGGGCTTCTGCACACATGTGGTACATATAAACTCAAGCAGGCAAACACAATACACATAAAAATAATGCACAGATCTCTAAAAATACATTTTTGCCTATACAGTAAAACCCCCCAGTTCAGAACATGGAGGAGACTTCTGAACCCAGGTATTTCCGGCACTGTTTTTGATATCCTGTGATTGACGTGATAACACACGTGTTGCAGAGGACACACAGTGTGTGACCAGAACCGAAGGTTCAGGGAAGTCACAGCATGTGACACAGGTGAGTGCTTCCAGAGACGCCTCAAGTTCCCTCACACTTGGTTTTTAATTCATTTGTTCACATTGCGTATTTGGGAATATCTTCCTGGTGCCCAGTTTTCACCTCCTTACATTCAGTCCTATGGCACTGGGTTTGAGAGGCTGAGCTACGTGGAACCCAGTGCTGTCCCAGTTACCAGTCAGTCAGCGGCTATTCTCACTGGCTCTGGGGTCACATTTCAGAGAGGCCAGCTTGAGTGGTGGTGGGGTGGCTTCCTTCCATCATGACACTGACGTGTGAGTGTGACTTCATGTCTCAGAGGGGCCAGTGTCTCCTTGGTAGGGTGACCCAGAAGGGTGGTGTGCCAGTGTTCTGCAGGTCAGCCCTGTCCCCAGCCATGGCAAGCAGGTTTGGAGGGCCCAGGTCTGCGTTCTCACAGGTGTCTGTCTTGTCCCCCGCTCTCCTGCTGCGACCCCCGTGCCTACTGGAGACTCCTCTGTGCTGCTCACAGCCTCTCCCTTAGAACTCATGACCCTGCCTCTGCCCAGGCTGTCCCAGCACAAGGTGTGGGCACAGGCATGTGCGCTGGAGGTCCCACTGAGTCTAGACGCCCCTGTGAGAGCAAGGTCTTGGGGACATTACTATATCCGAGCCTCAGTTTCCCCTCTAGATAGGACAGCTTGCACCATAGGGTGTTCACAGTGGAGGTGGGAGAGACTTTGTGGGAATTGGGACACCATGAGGGAGGGACTCCACCCAGGCCGGGAAAGGCCAGTGTAGGGTGAGGCAGGATTTCTGTGAGCGCAGGGAGGCCTTAGTAAGTATTTTTTATTTTTACTTACTTATTTTTGGGTTCTTGAGACAGAGTCTACTCATGTAGTTCAGGCTTCAAACTCATGATCATCCTGCCTCAGCCTCCCGAGCGCTGGGATCACAGGCGTCACCACCACACCTGGTATGAGAAGATTTTAGACTCTTCCAACAGTTCATAGATCCGACCGTAGTCACATCAGCTTAGGAGCAGGGAGCATGCTTTCTGGGCACACCACAAACGTGTGCACACAACCCCTGACAGGTCCACAAGTTGTGTTTCAGTGAGGGCAACTGCACAAAGTGTGGTAAGTGCTGTGTCAGTCATTACAGAAAGTTCCAGAAGCACCCAGTCATAGCTCTCCACTCTTAAATATAAGCCGACCCAGATACCCCTCCCACCCACCACAGGGCTTTTACAACGGCTCATTTCCATAGCATCCCATGCCCCACCTCTTAGCCTACAGACATTTGACTGTGCTATCCCCTGCGTCCATGCTGACCCTTTCTCTGCCGATGATGGACATGGAGCCTAGGCTTGCTCCTCTGTCCCTGCTGGGGCAGGAGTGCTGGAGATGGGGCCGAGGCTTGCTCCTCTCTCCCTTCTGGGGCAGGAGTGCCGCTGGGCTTCCCTACTCTGCTAGCCACATCCAAGGCTGTTCACCAAGACCCTAGCCCTGCCCCTGCCCCATCAAGGCCCCACCTACCTGGGGGACAGGTACAGGGTGGAACCCCAGAAATCCTGACCCTCCCATTTCCCACAGCGGTGTAAGGAGACGGCCACCATCTTCCAGGACCCTCAAGCTGCCAACCCTCCAGCTCTCCTCTTCACTTGGGAAAAAAAAAATCCACCCAACAGACCAAACTTGGGGGCCTACAGACTCCGAAATGTACAAGGACTTCTGAGCCTAGCCACTGCTAGACCCCAGCCTGGAACTCAGCAAGGATGCGCCTCCCCAAGACAGGGATGATGCTTTCTCCATCCTTATCACAAAACTGATCCTCAGGCTGGGGATGAGGCTCAGCTGATGTGGCTCAGGTGGTAGAGTGCTTGCTTAGCATGCACGAAGCCCAGGGTTCGATCCCTGTCAACATGTAAATCAGTGTGGTGGTGCACACCTGCGATTCCTGTAGACAGGAAGTGGAGGACCCAGAAGTTCAGGGTCATCCTTGGCTACATAGTTAATTTTTGAGGCCAGCCTGGGATACATGAGACCCTGTGTCAACAAAACAAAACACAATAAAAACTCAAACAAAAAAACTCTGTGACATTAAATCTCTTGATAGTTTACCTGTACCCTCCTCAGGGTCCTGAGGCCTGTATCTGCCTCACTCCCTAGATTTCAGGACATCCTGGATGGCCAGCCACCATACCTCTGGTGAACGTGGTTCCCATCCTACCTCCCACTTCAGACTTCTTCTGATTTGTTCTCTGTGGCTTGATGGAGGTAATGCTAAAATGAACTGTCACTCACTCCTCTGACAAGGGCTCAGAATTTTTGAGAGCCTTCCAAGGCCCTGTAGGAAGTAATGCAGGTGACTGTGTGAGTTAACATCTTTGGAAAGATCTGAACTTTGCCCAGTGACTAAATGGCTCAGCACCTAAATTCAGACACTTGTGAGCAAGAAGGAGGGTGCATTCTGGGCAGGCCGGGCAGCAGGTGTGAACCAGGCTTTCCCCGGCAGCTGGGGACTTGTGGGTGCCGACTGGAGTCTGTTACCGCTCTCTTGCTAGCGTCTATGGAAGGGTGGGCATTTTTCATGGTCTCCAGTGTAGTACACACGGAGGTTTAGAGTTGGAGGTGGTGTGCTCATGTCCAGGCAGAGGGCCAGGAGCAGTCTCGGCCGTCAGCCAGACCTGTCCTCTGTAGTCCAGGCTTATCTCACTGCTTTGTAGATTAACACGGACAGTGGGCCTGTCCTCTGGGTGTTCTCAGAACTTCTGGAATTTTGAAGGCACAAGTATTTTTATGGTCCAGGTGAGAAGAAACCCAAGGTGGAGGCAGGGGGCTGATTGAGGTGACCTCTGAGGATTCTTCATTGCAAGATCCAGGAAATTCACCCAAGTCCTAGATCCTCCTGGTGTCAACTGCTGCACTGTGCCATGATCACCACAAGAGGGCGCGCACATACCGACAAAGACAAATGCTTTCTTTTTGGCCAGCCGGGGCCAATGTCCCACCTGTAGGTTGACTGTTTTCTTTTTATCATTCTGAAATAATAGCACACACATAGAAAAGTTGTGAATGTTGTGATTATGACCCTTAGCCATTCCACAGAAGCTGATGGAACGCTGACCCAGGTCTACCAGTATTCAGGTGTGCTTCCTGCACGCAGGGACACCTAAGTCGTGACAGCCGTCACCATCGTCAGTGCCGCCCGGGCTGAGCCCCCACCCTCGGCGGCGGCCAGGTTCACTCAATGGCCTCTTCTAGCAGTGGTGTCCCCTAGCTGCCCATCCCATCGGGTCTTCTGCAGCCGGAGCAGCACCGCTGTTGGAGGTGATGTTGAGCCAGGGTCCTTAGAGGCTTCTCCTGGCTAGACAGAGCCCCCTGCTGGAAGACCCCCCACCCCAGCTCAGGTGCCAGAGGGAAGGGGGGCTTCCAGATGATCTCTCCCGGTGATGCTCATGTGATCATTGGAGTGTAATGGCATCTGCTGGATTTTCCCACCACTCTTTGGAACTTTGTAAGTGTTCGGCACCACCGGGCCCAGTGACATTCAGTCTGGCACCTTTTCTGTCTTTCTC